>JACEII010000050.1:2734289-2751276 GCA_014332785.1 Antheraea mylitta | reverse complement strand
AGATGTGACAAAAGACGCTTCAGTCGCACGATGGCTAATAAATCCCCATGTAATCTCAGAACAGGGTGTTTTGTTGACGACATTCGAGTCCGTACGTAATTTTTGTCGTATTTGGGAAAATTTGACACTAGTTGTGTTTTAAGTGTACATTACTCTGTTTTTTATTTTGGCTTCTTGTCATTATTATGCATAGTTTTATTATACTTTTAATTTGTCTTATAGTCGAGAGGTGCCACTTGCTTTTCGGTACAAAATATTCTTCAGATAAACCAAGACGCTTCGGGTTGTTTCTTAATGTTTCTCAATCAGCTGGTCTATATCCTGTTTCGTTCTCGTTATTGAAGCCATAGAAAAACATTTTCTTAGTGTAGTCAGATTCAAAATACATGTAAACGTTCGTGAGTTATACAAGTACAAATGTATAGCTCACTAACCTACAAATGTATGTATAGCTTAGTTTATTTAGCTTAAATAGATTCGCAGTGTTACATCAACGGCAACAGCCCAAACAGATTTACGGCCATATTGTTACCCTATTAAGACCCGTAAGATTAATGGCATATAATACATAATCCACATAATACAAAAAACAATTTTCATGAGAATCCTATCGAAAGTTGTATAAGACTACAAAAATGTGTGTAACTTTATGAGTAACCAACCATGTAAGAAGTTAAATGTGTATTGAAAATAAACCGTTTTAAAAAACGAATCCCACAGGTCTTCATAAATACATCGTAAAACAGTCTTTTAGTCGACTGTTATTAACAATTTCAAAAATTAATGAGCACTTATAAGTTTCAAGTCTCAACGTGGCCTCTACGAAGGCTTATACCGGCCAATCTTCGCGAACTTCACTCGTATTCATGTCAATTTGACTCAATGACGGCCCGTAACATAAAATGTTACGAGTGAACTTAGGCTAGGAGCTGCTGATCGGAATTTAAACATCCGATTTGCAGAGAATATTATAATCATTATCGCTTGAAGACCTTTTAAACTTTTTATAGTTTTTCTTAACTCATAGTAACGTTTAATAAAATATCTCTTTTTTATGTTTTAATTACATTAAATTTTATTTTCACAAGAGCTACCAAAACTCTAGTAATATAAACCTATATATATGCATTGCGTATATGTAAATAAATAATTCACCTTTAATTATTTCTTATAGTCTCTTAGGTTGACTAAATGTTATTTAAATCTATACTCATACCTATTATAAAGAGGTAAAGTTTGTGAGTTTGTAACGTTGTAGGAATTAATCTCAGGAACTACTGGTCCGATTTGAAAAAACTTTCAGTGTTATATAGCTCATTTATCGAGGAGGGTTATAGATATACATCATCACGCTAAGACTAACAGGAGTGGAGCACCAATGGAAAATGTTTCGAAATGGGTTTTTTTTCTTATTAAGAGCTTTCGCTGCGTGTTAGCGTTAGCCAAAAGTAATTATTTTTACGCGAACGAAGTCGCGGGCAGGGGCTAGTGTCTTTATATAAGAAAAAAGTAAATTCTCAAACTCTCCGTATATTTGTAATTTATTATAGTATTAAATATTTCAAGATTCAGATGTTTATCACTAAGTCATCATTGCTTATTATATATATAAAATTTGTTGAAATGCAAAACAAAAGTGTATTGTAGGGTCAGAATATTTTAAAGAAAAGTTTTACTATACTACACATACACTGAGTTTTATAAATAAGTAATAACTTGAACATAACAGCTTACTTTGTTTCATCCTTTACGATGTAGTTAGACGAAATGGACTGTATCGAGGACCTGGTGTCTTTATTTATTAATATTTGCAAGAATATTCCCTACATAAAGACGTTTATTCAATGAGGCATTTTAAGACATAAAAGCGCTATTTTCATTCTCATATTACCTTAGTCTTTGATATTAAGATGGCTTAATAGTAGCTTAGGTGACATTTATATCGAAGGATACAGGATTCTAACCCTATAATGAGATTTCTGAGGAGAACAAGTAAAACCTTACCAGAAAAACTTGACAACAGAATCACTGAATTATTCTTAGATAATTTAATGTAACTGTATTAAATTATTCACAGCTTTTATACAAATATCATTTTTCAAACAATCCATCCCATTATTCCTAACACCAACTGTGGTCTTCCTTTAGTCCTATATTCGTATACTTTCATAATCATTTTTTTATAGTTATATGACTTTTATCTTTCGTCATAATATACCTGTCCCATGAAAAACTGTAACTTTTCAACTAACTTCTCTGTCACTGTTGCTAATTTCGAACTTCTGATATGGTTATTCTTAATAAAATCTTTTCCCATATGGTTCATTAATACCATCTTATTTTATGCCACTACTAGCTGTGCCCGCGACTTCGTCCGCGTGAAAACTTATGTAAAAAACATTGATCAATGAAAGTCATCTGACTGTATAGTCTATTTATTTATCTACTTTTCTCTCGTACTTACGCCGCGTCGTCGTTAAAATTACAATAACTTTTGATAGAGTGAACCGATTTTAATGAATAAAAAACTAAGTTATTTTCGAAGATATACTTTATGATATTCTTGATGTGGTTTTATTGTGAACCCAGTGCTGTAGTAGTGATGTAATTTCATACAAAAAGACAGACAGACGGACATTTCTAAAAATGATAGAAATGTACTCTATTACTTATTCCTATTTTCCTGCAATTTTTTTTATGTAAATCGAAAAAGTACAGATTTTTGATTGACGTTTTTATCTATACTTTTATACTAATATTATCAAGAGGTAAAGTTTGTGACGTTGTGAGTTTGTGAGTTTATGACGTAGTTGGGGGTAACCTTAGTAACTGCTGGTCCGATTTGAAAAAATCTTTCAATGTTATATAGCTCATTTATCTAAGATGGTTATAGGCAATATATCGTCACGCTATAACTAATAGGAGTGGAACACCAATGAAGAACGTTTAAAAATCGGGGTTTTTTCCTCTTCCGCTGCGTGTTAGCCCAAAGTAACTATTCCACGCGAAGGAAGTCGCGGGCAGAGGCTAGTTATATGTATTTTAGCACTTTATCAGTTTTATGTTCATGTATTTAGTGCTGTCAGTTACTCTATAATATGGCATATCTACACCCCCAACAGCCTGTGTTCAGCCAAATCCTTTGCAATTATACCTGAACATTACTTGTAAATTACTAGTCTCGTAAAATACTTTCAAGTTACTTATTTGCACGACCACATTTTTTTTAATGACTCTGTCGTAAAATTCATGCCTACGCTGTCCAATACATTACAAACTCCTTATGATATTCACTGAATACCAATTTAAAGCTATACATTCTATTTCAGACAACATGGGAATATTTCTTACCCACTCGAATTTATTATTCATCGAGTACTTAAAGAATGGAGTCTTAACTGTAGAAGAGGCCTATTGAACTCGACTTCGTGTTATTAATGTGTTTTTATTTCTGTAATTGATTTTATTTTTGGTACTGTGGGAAGAGAAGGCAGCGCCTTTGTGGATACTTAATTCTGTTGCTTCGAACGATAATGTTTCATTAGTACGCATCGTGGTAGCTTATATGTTAAATCCACTTCGCGTCTGAATTTCCAATGAACAAAAGCATTATGTTGTAACTATGAAGTTATAATAAAGCAAATTTTATATTTAGCTAAGTTGGTTTCGTTTTACAGTTGTAGGAGCGTAGACTGAGTTGAAGAGCGTGATAGTAAAACTCAAACTGCGTAAAATAGACTATTTAAGAGTTACTCCATATATGGTATTTCTAGATTCAAGAGATCTACAATAAATATAAATGTTTCAGCTAGTCTACCAAAAAGGATGACTTACTCGAGTCATTGAGAGCTACACATTGAAAAATTTGTCGCTAGACACTTTTTACTGCGTTAGTAAATGTGTTCTTTTTAAAGGGGAAAGTAAATATGCTTCATTGACCATGTCGTAGTGACATATCAAATTCTATGAAGGTCAAACAATGACCTACAACAATAATACTTATATTAAAGCTTCCTTCATCTTTCTCCTACACATTTTTCCTTTGTAGCTTCATAACTGTCTCTCGAATTTTTACTAGGACTACGTTCCCTATCTCTACAGCTTGTTGAATTTGTCCGTTAAGACTAACTTGTCTAAATAGAGAACATTCAATATTATTTGCACTTTTCCATTGCTAAAACAAACTCAATGTTTTTTTATTGCCACAGAAGTAATAATTATTCTTATGCTCTTAAATTTTTAGAATATTGTGTAAATTTATGGGATATTAGTAAAATTGCAAAATCTTCTAAACATTATTTTAAAATTTCTTGTGAATTCAGATACCTTATGTAGGAAAAACAAACTTTATTACTTAAAACTTCAATAGTTGTATACTATAAAAATTACAAGAATATCTCGAGTTATTCCAATCAAAGCTGTTATGTTTATGATATCTACATTGGTTTGAAAATCTATTTCTGGTATCATGTATAAACAAGAGTTCAAATAAGGAGATCGATTATTGAATACCAGCTAGATTTATCACAACACCAGCTGCGTATGTATCACCCACAGTATGACTTGTCTTCGCCAGACTGTGTGGCGCGGTCGGCAAACAGAAATGGTCATGCCAGAATAACTCCGTACTGATAGAGAATGAAAGTTGCAACTTTTAAGAAATAGAATTTTATATTTTTTTCATCCTGTAACAATAGATAATAATAAATGATCAGAATATTTACAAATATATCATATTTTTTCTGACAATTAGCATTAACCACTTCTTAGCATTCGTGTATTTTAATGTAGATACCTCTCTCCGTTATTCAAAATTACGACTCCGTTCAGACGTTTAATAAAAGTGAAATTGCCACCAAATTGTGCCAATATGCCATTTTGTAGAAGATGACCACATAATGACAGAGTATACCTCTAACCAAGCCCCAAGACTAGGACTCGAACTTAAAATGAATGACTCGTTAAGATCCGTGGATATATGTAATGCTACCCTTGCTTTCCCGATATCCGAGGAAGCATGAATATTTTACTAATTATCTATGGAATTAGAAACCGGTAAAATTTGCTATTATTGATTATGTACATACTCTATTTTGTTGGTAATCACTTTTAATCACATTCACCCAATTACAAATAAAGGAATAAAAAAGATTTATTACTTTTTCTAGCCCTAGTGAATCAGTTAATTAATGGTTTTTTTTTTATCGAAGCACGGCATAGTAACTGCACTATGCCTGATGTTAAGCATAGTACAATCCAAAAACATCGGCAACCAGCGAGAGAGAGATTATCCATCGCCGGTCGCCGCTGTCATTCCGGCCATAATGACGAAAGTCACCCGGTACTGGATATGCACAGGCTGATCCCGAAACGCGACGCGCAGAAGCGAGTCACTATGACGGGCTTTTTCGCCATATACATGGTGGTTGCGACCCAGTCGGGCTGTAAAACCCTACCACCCCGCTTTCGCCATTGCCTCGTTCGTTATTCAGCAGGGTACACCACGTGCAGGTGAGGTTGGCTTGGGTGTCTCAAGTCTTAAGATGTCTTACACCCCAAAATCTCTTATCTTTAATCGCCTACCATCAAATAAAGTTATGGTGAAAAGACTTGCTTAATCTATACAATCTATACCAATATTATACAGAGGTAAACTTTGTGAGTTTGTGATGTTGTAGGAATTCCGATTTTAATAACTCTTTCAGTGTTATATAGCCCATTTATCGAGGAAGGTTATATCATCACGCTAAGATCAATAGGAGCCGAGCACAGGTGAGAAATGTTTCAAAATCGGGATTTTTTTCTTCTTGAGAGCTTCTACTGCGTGTTAGCGTTAGCCCAGAGTAACTATTACTACACGGACGAAGTCGCGGGCAGGGGCTAGTATACTATAAAACAAATATTGCCCTTTAATATACTTGAAGGTGATGATAGCTATCGACTAAACAATTGAGCGTGTTCGGACACCGCGTCAATGGACATGGATTCGAATTCTAGCAATTCAGCCGTAGTTTTTGGTGAAGGAAAATATCCTGATTAATTCACATCATGATGGTGGTTCTTTCTATGTCCGCCAGGATAGCTCCCGCCCTCAAAATCGTTCGCCAAGCTTATGTTAATGTGTTCCGGAAGCTATACTTGAGAATCAGCCCTCTCTAGATTTAGCGTTTACCTTAGACTAAATGATGATGATAAAACCTATATTGTATAAAAAAGTAGCACATTCAAAGACTACAGTGACCTTCAGGCTCTATTTAACCTGCAACGAAATGACTGTTTTATTGATTTACTTTAAATAATACAGAGGAATGAGGTGTTAAAAACAATATTTGCGAAGGCCTTCAAGTGCACCGTATAAGGCCATGACAAAGGGGACGTAAGTTTGCACCAAACAAAGGATCTGGTTTCGGTGCCAGGCCGTCTGGCAATTGTTAATGTTGTGCGTAACGTTGAAGCATTGAACACGGGTCTCTGCTTTTATTTCTACCTGGAATAATGACTCGGGAATTCGTATAACAATTCTTTTTTTTTTATTTTTTTTTATATCATAGTAGGCAAACGAACAAATGGGTCATCTGATGTTAAGCGGACACCACCGTCCATAGACACTTGCAACACCAGGGTAGTCGCAAGCGCGTTGCCAACCTGTATTTGGGAGGAGGGTGGGGGAGGGACAGGAAGGGGAAAGGGAGGGTAGGTGGGTCTCCGGCTCTCTCACTGATCGAACGAAACACAACAATGCAAGCACTATTACTTCACGTCGGTTTTCTGTGAGAGGGTGGTGCATCCCCGGACGAGCCGACCCATTCGTGCTGAAAACAATAATAGCTTCAGCTTGGCTCTACCACTACATTTTATCACATTGGCATTTATAAAAGCCAACAATGTGGACAAAAGTTGCATAAGGAAACAAAGCTGATATGTCTATCTAGTACAAATTGGTATAACCTTCGAAAATAATGAATAATATGTTTGTATAATTATTTTTTTTAGAACTGACTACTGTATTGACCCAGCTAGGTCTTAACAGCTTCACCGGACTACAGTATAATATTAGGTTTTGTTACACCTTTAGTGGAATCAGCAGTAAAGTAACCAAGAAAGATTTAAATTTGCATAGGAAAACCAAGGTAATCAGTGTCATTACAAAAAAGTGAAATACGTTATGAATATTTGATTTAAAAAGGTTACGTTTTAAATGGACCGCGCTCGCTGAATGTACGCCATCTTGCTCTTTTGTCTGGTTGCGGTTAGGTTAGGTTAGACTTGCGAAAAAAGGATAGCGCGAACTTATCTCGGGCGAGCGCGATGCATTTAATACGGAACCTTTTTGAGCAAGTAATTAATACGTATTTAACTTTTTTTTAATAACACAGGAAGAGTTTGTTTGTATGAACATGTTAATCTTAGGTATTACTGGTTCGATTTGAAAATTCTTCTAGTATTTAGGTACCTCAATTAAAAAGGAAGGTTATATATGTTATCATCACGCTAAGACCAATAGGTGTGGAGTACCAATTTAGAATAATTCAAAATAGGGTTTTTTTCTCTTGAAAGCTTCCGTTGCGTGTTAGCGTTGGCCCAAAATAACTATTCCAATCGCTAAACCAAATCGCAGGGAGAAACTTGTATAACATATGATAAATGGGTCAGTTCATTAGGTCCGTTGCCTCGGCGTGGAGCTCTTGAGTGCGATGCTCGCGCGATACAATATACATAAAATATTACAGCACTGCATCAACATTACACATATCACCTCCACGCACGTGCACGCATACACGCCTACACATAAAAGTGGAAGGGTTTTGTTTCTTTCCCTTATCGAACTGAAATAGTTTGGAAAATTATCCGATACGAAATATATGTAGGAGTTGTTGAGGTATGTATGCTTGGTACACATGTATTATCCAAGTAGGTGGTAGAGTCCCGCTGAAGCTATTATTGGTTTCAGCATGAATGGGTCGGCTCCTCCGGGGTAGTACCACCCCTCTCACAGATAATCGACGTGAAATAACAGTGCTTGCATTGTTGTGTTTCGTTCGGTCAGTGAGAGAGCCGGAGGCCCACGTCCTTTCCTCTTTCCTTCTTTCCCTTTCCTTCTCCTCCCCCTTCTCCCATATACAGGCTGGCAACGCAATTGCGACGTCCCTGATGTCGCTAGTGTCTATGGACGGTGGTGATCACTTAACATCACGAGACCCACCAGTTCGTTTGCCTCCTTTGATATAAAAAAAAAAACTCATATATGTATGAATAGTTAGCTTAGGTCAGCTCAGATAGATCGCGAATTGCACGAGTCGGGCAGCAGCCCAGGCCGAGGTGTGCCGTGCACCCTTGAGCTAGTTACCCAAATAAAATCGGCCGAGTGCCGCAAGCGGTCGCCTTAGTAGTTCGGTGAAGCTGTTAAACCTTGCTGGGTCAATAGCGTAGTCAGATCGAAAAAAAAAAGAAATAAAAAAATCTTATAATTGTATTGTAGTGATAAAGTCTCTCCCTATAAAAAGATCTTTAGAATTTAATATATCCACATATAATATAAAGTATACATATAAACTACGAATAATGTCAAGGACACGCACATATACAAGTATACAATTTTCCAGTTTCCATTTTCAGTAAAAACTTGTCTCGGTGCATGCGCTATTATATGAACTCTCGTTTGCGAATTTCGCAATGTATTAATTATACATAACCTCTGTCGCTTATTTTAACCTTATGACCGTTACATTAAGGCCGTTTTTTTAATGTAACCTGGTAAATATGTAACGAGAAATAATGCGTAGGGCCATTGTTATCAAGGTCTTCGAGTCTGTACAAGTTGAATGCCAACGTTTTGTTTACGTTTGTATTTTAATTCTTATGTTGTTGTGTTTTTTTTTTTTGTTTGAATTTTATATTGAATTCAAGTGTTGTAATATTTTTGAAGTGAACACTCCATTAGATTCGTTGAGCGGTATTTTCGTCAGATGATAAATTTATAATTTCGCGTCATGACATACTAGTAAGCGTGACCGATCGTAATGCACCAAATTAGCGACGCGTAATATAGCGGCCTTTATACATATAATATTGTTGTTTTGTATTGAAATTATGTAGTCTATCATATGCTTTCTTTTTCGGCTCGTCCGGGGTAGTACCACCCTCTCACAGAAAACCAACGTGAAGTAACAGTGCTTGCATTGTTGCGTTCTGTTCGGCCAGTGAGAGTGCCGGAGACCCATCTCCCTTCCTCTCCCCTCTCCTCTAACCCCTCTCTCTTTCTCTCCATTCCCTCAAACACAATCTGGCAGCGCACTTTCGACTCCCTTAGGGTTGCTAGTATCTATGGACTGTGGTAATCGCTTAACAACAGGTGACCCGCCTGTTCATTTGTCTCCTATATGATAAAAATGCTTGACTGAATAGTAAATGGTATAAAAAAGTATATATTTATTACTCAAAGTGCCAATGAATGTGAAAGAGAGACCAATGATAACAATTTCATTTTAAAAATAATGCAATTTAAATAATATTGTAATTGATTTAAAGATCCAAAAAAAAAAAAAATAATTCCATCGTTTTGAGCTTTGACTTCTGTCACCAGTCCTTATATATAATAACTCACAAAAGCAAAACTAATTGACTTCATTTATTCTCACACGTAACATAAGCATATATTTTTTGTGGCCGTTAATACGCTGAACTACAGTCACTTTACTGAAGAAGTATAAATAAAAAAAAATTGAATATGCGTAATAACTTCAGACATTTCCATTTAGATTCATTTAGGCACAAGTATACTCGAATTCTTTTTGATTCTAACTATTTTATCATGTAATCTCTGAGTAATGTCTCATCATAATTACTACTTAGTATTTTGCTTTAATTATTTACAATTGTTTTGTTTTTTTTTTTCGAAATGTCTATGCTATTGACCCATCAAGGACTTAACAGCTTCACCGGACTACTAAGGCGAGCGCCTAAGGCACTCAGCCAATTTTATTATGGCAACCAGCTCATGGGTGTACGGCACACCTCGGCTTGGCTGTTGCCTGTTGCATGCAAAATCGCGACCTATCTTAGCTAGCCCAGCTAACTATTCATATATGTATGAGTTGTTGAACCGCATATGTGTACCAAGCATACACGCCTCAACAACTCTTCCATATATTTATTATCGGAAAATTGAGAGTCTTTCAGTTCGATAAAGAAAAAAAGTAAACCCTTCCACTTTCATGTGTAAGCGCGCACGTGTGTGGGGTGATCGTGTAGTGTCGTAGCAGTGATGTATATTTGTGTGTCATCGTATCGCGCAAGCAACGCACTCAAGGGCTCCCTACCGAGGGATCGAACCTAGGCTTGAGCCGCTGCCGTAGGAGGCCTAATCGTGTTATTTACAATTGTGTTTCCATGAAACAGTAACATTAGTAAAGCCCGATACATTATTGTTAGTGTAATCCAAAAACTGTTTACCAAAATCATAAAATTACAAAAGGAAATCCTTATAAACGACAGGTTTAATGTATTCCTACGTCTCCATCTGTGCCAATCGGATGGACGTATTTGGCAAACTAAGCAGGAGTTGTTATGTTTTATTTGCGTAGTTTGTAAAATTAACGGTACCCCCGGTCCCAAGCCGGTCAAGCAAAAACAATGGTGCAAGTTAGAAGCTACAGAAATTTGAAGTTAAAAAATCATTCACCGAAATTATTTCTTTGGAACACGAACGGTATACAATAAACAATTTCTATACAAATGAAACTATTAGAAAACTCACCTCAAGGCATAAGTTCAAGGTTAATCGAACGTAACAACTGCATAGTTCGCGATTTAAGGACACTAGTATGGAGTACGGACGGTATAATATGCAACAGATATATTAAAAATGTAAAAAATAAATTAAACTAATCCAATAGATTAAAAAAAACAGCAATTTATAAACAATTACAGACTGAACTTAAAAACTGAAAATTGACTATACTCAAGGGAAAGTTAATTAAAAAAAAATATATATTAAATGAAAATACAATGGGATTTATATCAGTTATTTTACGATTAGAAACAGCATATTTTTTTCTAGAATATTGTTTGGATATATGGTCTTTTTTGAACCCCGACAACGTATATACAAAGTATCATGATCGAATGAAAAGGCCTACTAACTCACATACGTATTTATAATGTTAGTTGAGATTAGAATTCCTTCACATATTTTATTTATTCATAACTAACTGACAATTGTGACTAATTGTCTACCTTCTTTATTATCTTAACAAAATATTATAGGTAAAGAGTAAAACACTTAAAAAATATACTCTACTTACAATATTTCTTTGTAGACGTTTGTCTTTCTGTTTACATGCCTTCTCCTGCGCATGAGTACAGTTTTCCCAACTTCACACAAACTTTAATAACTACATAATTAATTAATGTATATTTTTTTTAATAAAAACATAAGCACTGATATTTAAAAAAATATCAATACCTATCGAGTATTTTTTTTTCGCGATGCGCGGCATATGACAGATCTCATAGCATTTTATTTATAGACTATCTGACACAGTCACGCGTTGCTGTGGCTCACTTATTATATCATTACATATAAGAATTCATAATTGTTGTTCATAATATGACCAATAAACATCACTTAACGAACTATTACGGAGCGGAAGCTATGAAAAGGAAAAAAAAAAACGATTTCGAATCATTCTTAATTGAGGCTTCGCTCCCATTTACCTTAGCGTGATATATAGCCTTCCTCGAGAAATGAGCTCTCTAAAACTGAAAAAAATTTTCAAATTTGACCAGTAGTTCCTGAGATTACTGCCTACAACGTCACAAACTTACAAATTTTACATATTTATAATATTAGTATAGATTTCGTTTATCTTGCTATTAATTTATAGAATTTAATATTTAAATATTGTAAACACGCTTAATAAATACATAATAATTATTATAACAGTGTAGGTCATGTAAATCGCTCTTCGCTTATGAATTAATTCAAAACGTGTTATTCCAGACTGGTTTCAATGTTTGCAACCTTTGCGTTTGTTTACAGTTTATTTTTAGCAATATCTTGTTGAATTATCGTCTCAAAATTACATTCTGATTGTGCTTCATAAGATTTCTCCTTTTTTATAAATATTAATCTATCAAGAGAATGCCTTTATATCGTAAAAAACTGGAGGCCTCTTACGCAGATTTTATATTTATATGACATCGCATCGACTGACATAGGTTTGAATTTTTGTGTCTTAATACATAAACATAAATCGATATAAAATGAAAAACTTAATAACAATGCCTTTTTTACATGGGAAAATCTCTACGAATTCCCACCCTAGCCGGGCAGCTAAGGCTGGGGTATATCCGACTTGCACGGACTAAAATCCCATGGTGTTTTCAATCACCTATAGACCGGGGAGCAGGAGCTGCCGAACTGGCACTGCGTCTACTCCCCATAACAGTGATATTTGACGTATTTAAAATTACGTGATATTTGACGATGCCCCCTCCCGCACAAGAGATTTAGAGAGATTCGGCTTGACTCCCTCTCTGCCCAGTTTTTCGCACATAATTAATGGACTTCCCCGTAATGCCTCCTTAGTTAATTAACTCAAACACCACCGATCGATATAATTATTTTACTAAAATGCAACTACAAACACAAATATGTCTTTTTAGTTTACAAAGGTATATAAAAGAATACAAGTTACAGTCATCTTTTATTAACAATAAAGATAATTGTTGTAAAAACTTTATTGTTAACCGTTGGTTTTATTGCTAAAGCTTGACATAAACATTTACCATTAAATTTTAGTTTTAGTTTAAGAATATGCGCGAAAGTTCAGAGTCAAAGTTTGTAGAGGATTCTTTACATCTGACTTCTTTACACTTTACTAAAGTTACTTTTATCCGAGTGCCAGAGCTTTTTTCCTATAGTTTGTAACTTCACATAGGTGGCTGATTTACACAAAGGTTTGCCTCTAGATTTAATGATTCCTTATCTCCATTGGCTCCAATTCTTAAACGACATTATCTCTTTCAACCATTAAAAGAAAACAAATATATGTACCAGAAATTTTAGATATGTAAAGATTCTCGTAAGCTTTTCCATCGGACACAAAATCTGTGATAGCGTCCGAATAATACGCAGTAGCAACTTCCTTGGAACTGGTTATTTTGATCAAAACAAACCGGGTACCAGCCGTCATAAGTTCATCTGTCACATATGTTTGCGCGATCACGTACGATTCCATACGGTCGCTGGGCGAATGACCGATTGTGCCACAACGTGCATGCAATAATATTAAAACGGCCACCTTACTCTGACCTGTCATCTTTATCTATGCATTTAGGGACGTGGCTTTCATTATTTTTGTCACCGGTGACAATATTATAACCAATTTGTTTATAAACGACTACAGTGGCGTCTTAAGCTGTTATTTTAAGCTTGTCTTGTATGATATAGATTCCTGTTTTACAATATTGTGCTGTGTTCTTTCTTATAAATAGATGAACAGTTCCAGCACCCTATTTATGGTAAATACAGTTGGATCAAAAAGTACAGCATAAATAAATAGTCATTTGTTTGATTCAATTTATGAACTGTTAGTGTGACTAAATCGCTTGCGTGCAAAGTTGGGGCGATTAGCTAGTATGTATGAAATTAAGTAGTGACCACTTGATGCTTATACTTCATGTTAGTAGTGTGGTTCTATGTGCGATAGATACATTCATAATTTCGTTAAAAATATGGTTTAGTAACTAATCTTCTAGATTATTGTTGTTATTGTCGTGTAGGCAATAATACTCGTATTAAAAGTGTCTTGTAATCATTTCAATATTCTAACAAGTTGATAGCCTGTTTGGCCTAGTGTGTGCTTGTGATAGTTTTAGAACTTTTCAGAGAGTTTTTGTGGCATTTCAGAATGCATGCTCCGTGGTAATATTTTCCATTAAATTAACTTATGCACAATAATCGTACTATAGTACGTAAAACAACATAAGCATTACAAAATATAAAATCAAATAACACAAGATCTATACTAATATTATAAAGAGGTAAAGTGTGTTAGTTTGTGAAGTTGTAGGGGGTAATCTCAGGAACCATGGATCTGATTTGAAAAATTCTTTCAGTGTTATATAGCTCATTTCTTGAGAAAGGTTTTAGGCTATATCATTACGCTAAGACCAATCAATAGAAGCGGAGAACTAATGAAGAATGTTTCAAAATCGTGGCTTTTTTCCTCTTCAGAACTTCCGCTGCGTGTTAACGTTAGCCCAAAATGACTAGTCCATGCTGACGCAGTTGCGGGCAGAGCCCAGTTATGAATAAAATGTAAAAGCCACGCCTAAAACTTCATGTGTTATGTAATTTTAATAAATGTTCGTTTTCATATTTGTTATTTTCTAATTGCTCCATATACATTTATAAATAAACTAGCCTCTACTCGCGACTTCGCGTGGAATAGTTACTTTGGGCTAACAATAACACACAGCGGAAGCACACAAAAGAAAAAAAGAATCCCGATTTTGAAACATTTTTCATCGGTGCTCCGAACCTATTAGTTTTAGCGTGACGATGTATAGCCTATAACTATCCTCGATAAATGAGCTATAGGACATTGATAGAATAGAATTTTTTCAAATCGGACCAGTCGTTCCTGAGATTACCCCTTACAACGTCACAACGTCACAAACTCACAAACTTTACCTCTTTATAGTATTAATCTAGATATAGATAAGAAAATATACTTAACACTATCTTATTTTAAATTAACGACAAGTAGGCACACGCTTAAACGTTGCACAGTCGTCGAAAACGGAGAAAAAAGATTTAACAAAAAACACGTTTTAACACCAGATGTTCATGACCTACGTCAACGTACCATCTCATAGCGTAGTGTAAACAGCGGAGCGATGAATTTTCTTCACGTCTATTTATCAAACTGTATATAGACTGTATACTGTACTGTGGTATATATTATGTTTACTATTGTAGTATTGTTGTTTGCCAGTGAGTTTCGAGGCGATGCAAATGAACCGACTTCGAGTTTTTGATATAAACACAAATCATTGTTGAGGTTCTTTATGCAAATTTTATTCACACAATAAATATAGCGTATAATGTGTATTGTTGTCGCAAGCAAATTGGCGAAGTATTAAATTAACAATAATAAATAAAACTCGAATGAAAGCTTTACACAGAAATTAATAAACAAAATAGGTTTAAGTATTTTCTAAACTTATAAGTTGTAATCTGCTTTTATATGTAAAGTTTCAAAGTAAAGACTTTAAAGGCACCTTTATGATATTTCAATTGGCAATTTTTATGTGACGAAAAAAGGAGGGGGCAAACTCTGTGTCGGGTAGTCTCTTGAAAACACCGGTTTCCTTCTGATCACCGAAATTAAGCAACGTCGATGCGGTCAGTACTTAGATGGGTGACCGCCTTAGAACACCTCGCGACATTGACTTTTGATGTATTTTTTGATTACTTCTATATCTGTGCCTGGACCATATAAGCTTCACTTCTATCGTGTGTCGATACATCTTGTTTTTTTTTTATATTTATGTGGTTCCCGGAATACCGCCCGAAAACATATGGGTGGTTGGGGAGATATTTTTAAACTTGATGATGATAAAGATGCGCTTTGAAAAAGCCCAACAACCTAGCTTTTCTGGTGGTGTTTCCCTTCCTTGAAAAATCCTGAATAATCTTAAGGATTGTTTATTGATATGTTGTGCCCTACCATTGCTTAATTTTAGAGCAATGTAATGAAAATAATACAGATAAAGTAATTAAAAATGTCTTCCTTTTAATAAACACATATTTCCATAACCCAGATTACTGGTAATCAATAAGGAAAGGACAATTACTTTGCGACCATTATATGGACAATGTTAATTGATTTTATGTACCTGTCGAAATCGATCGTTACGTGACCTAGTTCGTAAATTGCTTGCTACCGGTTTTCACGTTTAAGGCGACTACGTTTGGTCTAAGTTACAGGATGAAAGCCTTTTTCAAATATATATATTATGTTATATTTATTAGCGTTTTGACCACAGTCTTATCTGAAACGAGTGGTGTAAGAGGGTAAACAACACTAAATGTAAAGGGAACTGGTTCTCAAGTGTAGTTGCCGGAACATACCAACCGGTGCTTAACGATAGATTTTCAACTTGAGGAGCGGTTGCTGGTTAGACAGACAGCAAAAACCTTACCACCATGCTACGGCTTTATTTCATCTCCCTTTCCCGCCCTTCCCTTCCTTTTTTCGCGTATTATAATGGATTTTTGCATACACATTCTAAAGGGTACAAAGGGACAAATCGTTCATTCAGAAAAACTAGTGTTCCGAAGACATAGGTCAAATTTACATTAACATGAGCGAAATAACGGGTAAAAGTTAGTTTAGATTAATTTAAAAAACTTGAGTTTGCGTTAACATTGATTTTTTTTAATTTTATTTTAGAGTATAACATAAAGATGCGTTTGAAACATGATATCTAAAGAAAGGAGAGGAGAAAGCGATTACCTATTCATAAATAATAGATATTATTATAGGACAAGACTAAAAATAACATAGTATAGTACAGTATAACTATATACTGCTTTTTGTGATTGTAGAATGAATACAGAAGTAGCGTTTCACGTGTTTTCATAAAATGTCGCATATTTATATTCACATCGTATCCTACAACTAATAATAATATAATTTATGAATAATTCTACATTTATTCGTAATTCATAAATTATTAATAGGCAAATGGCAGTAAGCTGAACATTCGCTGTAAGAAAATAGTAAAAAAACTATACATTTTCAATGTTTCGCCAAGCAACCATTCTAGTGTGTGCGATATCCTGGTATTTATCGAACAACATAAAATGAAATGTTAGCATATTAAACAATACAAGAAAGTAAAGATAGAAAACTAAACATAGCCAAGATAATATCAAATTTATTTTAATTTATTTGTCCCCTTTTCTTATGACATT
>JACEII010000050.1:2522317-2734279 GCA_014332785.1 Antheraea mylitta | reverse complement strand
ACCGATGAAATACGATACCTATTATTATACACATATAAATGCATCTAATTCATGGAATATCATTTATCCCCAACACCGTAATTTAAGTTTCAAGTCTTTATACAAAATAAGAATAAATAAAAATACATTTTCTGTTCGGTAGCCGGCCGAGGGTTACACTTATTAAAAGGCAAAAAAAAAACACGAACAATAAACTTTTAAAAGTGTTAACTTTTTATAGATTTAATTTATGTAGGAATAAATTCGTGTTTTGAATATTATTATATTTTTACCTGCGTCTATTGGATGTTTTTTTTTTTTTGTTAACAAAATTATAAAATCCTAAACATATCATGCTGGAGTTTGAATATATTCAACCAATGATATTACAACTAATAATATCATTGATATTCAACGGAAAAACGATTTGGATATAAAGATGATCGTATGATACTAACAATCTCTCGTGACTTTGTTCGTAGCAGATTACAATATAGAAGTAAATAACAATAGAATATTGCCTAGCACAACATAGTGGCGAGTTCCGTCTAACCCAGGTTCAAATCCTAGTGACGGCAAAATATATATCTTTTTTTAATTATTTTTGTTTTGCTAAATAATACGAATGTTGTGAGGCAAACCTAAGAGTTTGTTTTTTTTTTTAAATAACTGAGCTAGGCTCGTTTGTTCAAGTACTTATATATGTCATACATAGTACCTCTTCTCTGTATCCTTGTGTAACTCTTTCGTCTGTTTACCATTTATCAATGCCTTCATACCTTCTCCGCACCGGTTCTGACTACTTTTTTTTATTTATTTGCAACTCGTAGCCCTAGTAGGTAATTAATTCAACTGATTCGAATAGGTTAGTCGTGGTTGGTTCTATTTACTATCGTATATATACGCGATTAGATGATACAAAAATAATTATAAATCACTAAGTTAATAATGTACAAATTCTTTTTTCTTATTTGAATTATAAAAAAATAAAACACTGGCGAATTATCATAATTAAAACAACAATTAGCATTAAAAATGCGAGAAAACGATGTTATGTCAGTATTTTTTGAGATTTTTTTCACTACGATGTCTTAAGAAAAACGTTACGAAACTCAGCGTTTAGATTATTATAAAAACAACCGTTTTCTTAGCTCTCCAAAAATGTATAACTAGGATTTTATTAAAATAAAACTAAAAAAATTGATCACAAATGAATCAGGCGGAAATTCGTAAATTTAAGGTCGTTCTTTATTCTCTATAAAATTAATTAAAAACAATACCAAATGTAAATCAAACAAAAAAAAACTACAATTATTTAAATAAAATTTAGAGCCAGTAACAGTTTAGTAGTAATAACAATTAATAATAAATATAAATTACGACATTTTGTAACTTAATTAACGTACTTGCTCGAAGTGACTAGGTAGGTTATGTGTCTAACCATTGATAACCAGAGACCTGAAGATCTTCGCGTTCGCCCATGGTTGCAGGTTCAGGAGCCAGTGAACCGCGGGAATACTAGGTCGATTAATGCCTAACACCTGGGTATCCCCGCCTTGGCAAATTTATCAAGAACCTACCATAATCCCTTTGTTTTCAATAAAAAAATTATAATTCCTCTTTGTAGATCAAGATTTTTAAACTGACCACATAGCCTTCTATGTAAAAATATCATAAGGTAAAATAAGTATAGACGGACCTTTGCAAAATAAACTCCCAGCAGATAATCGGGTAAATGCTGTTGTAGCGGGTATTGCAGAAAAAAAACATTTCTGCTCAATAAATAATACCCTCTAATTTACCTCTCTTCCGTGGACACCCAACAATAGGATTAGTAACAGGTGTTCCACTTTCATTATTATTACTACACATTAGTTTACGCATTAAAGTAAAAAAAAAAAACAAGAAAAAAATCCAACTTGCCACGAATCAAATCGGTATACGACAATGATTGCTTTACTCTGAATTACAACACATATATAATTACAGTAATGTTTGGAGAAAAAACAACCGTCGAACGTGAATAGTAATATTCAAAATCGTATATTACACTTCATTCACATATGACATTTTGTCACGAGATCGTGAAGAGGTCGTTGGTACTTGGGGGAAACTAAAGCACAGGTGTCCAGCGTTCTGCCTGCCAGAAAAGGACGGTATAATAGCATTCGTCACGAGCGAGAAAGGGACGCGACGAAAATAAACGTTGAACTTGTGTTGTTTTTTTTTTTTCGTTTTGCTCTCCCTCGCCTATGTTCGTGACGGCTTTTTTGTTTCGTTTTTTTTTTCGTTTTGTTGGTCTCGTGTATTAGTCTTTTTGGCTTATTTTATTGCTTTTAGCTATATTTTTAGACTAGCTGACCAATTAAAGTTATTAGGTCGGTTGTTTTGGGAAAACAGAGTTGGTTATAACGTGGATGTGTTATAGCTGCACAGTTTGTAATAGATGCGATTATGAGAGAGTATTCTTTTTTTTTTTTTTCGAAATGTCTATGCTATTGACCCAGCAAGGTCTTAACAGCTTCACCGGACTACTAAGGCGAGCGCTTAAGGCACTCAGCCGATTTCATTATGGCAACCAGCTCAAGGGTTCACGGCACACCTCGGCTTGGCTGTTGCCTGTTGCATGCAAAATCGCGACCTATCTCAGCTAACCTGGCTAACTATTTATATGTGTATGAGTTGTTGAAACGTATATGTGTACCAAGCATACACGCCTCAACAACTCCTGCATATATTTATTATCGGAAAATTGAGAATTATCGGAAAATTGAAATGAGAGACTATTCCCTTGAATAGATTAACTAGTATACTTAACAGTCAGTTTTTTTTAAATTATGAATTAGTATTGTATTTATTTTGTACGTGTTGTATTGCAATATATATCGACAAATAATCAAAAGGTAGTATCAATTTTGAAATTGCTTATAATATATGGTTCTATTTTTAATGAAAATGCTGTTGATCTCGAAAGGTCTTTACAGCTTCACCGAGCTACCAAGGCGAGCGCTTAAGGCACTCAGCCGATTTGGGAGGTTTGGACGACTAACTCAAGGGTGCACGGCACACCTCGGCTTGGGCTGTCGCCTGTTTTGTGCAAAAATCGCGACCTATCTGAGCTAACCTAAGTTTAGCTATCTAGATATACGTATATGAGTTATTGAAACATGCGTGTGTACCAAGCATGCGTGCCTCAATAACTCTTCTATGCATTTTGTGTCGGAAAAAATCCTCTAAACTATATAGGATAGGGAAAATAATATATGATATTTTTCTTACATCATTGACAATAATATTTATGAATTAAATAATGAAAAATTATTTAAAATTTATTTAAAGCAATTCATTCTGAAAATGTTTTATAATTTTTTTTTTTATTGTTGTTATATTTTCCGTGCATATATAATAACATAGTAATTACGGTGACTTACTTCTTAAAGATACCAATTAAAAACTGAATTTAAATAAACAATAATTGAAGATAATTGAATACGGAGAGAGTCAATCAGGAGGCATTGTATCTTGTATTTAAAAAAAATCCAAAACAATGTAGACATATCCACATATATATAGTTTATATCGATTTTTGTTTGACAATAGTTGGAGATCTTTAATTAGTGCCTGTTAAAACTATATAAGTTATGTAATGTCATGAGTATTTATAAATCTGATTAGTATCTGACCGCGGTTTCGTTCGTGTTAAGACCTCGGCAAATCTGTAAATATCTAGCCAATTTTTTGTATATATTATGTTACGTTACATAATTTGTTATTATTGAAGTTTTTAAAATTTTGTAATAAATACGGTATCTTATTAATCTCATGATGCCAACAGTCCGTTGAACAGTACATCATAAACTCTACATATCGTTTGTTTGGAGTTTAAAACCTTTTGGTTTTGGACAATCCAGGAGTTAATATATATTTTTTTCTCGAACTGACTACGCTATTGACTCAGTCGGCCTTAAAAGCTTCACCGGACTACCGGGGATAATATAGTTTTCTCATATTCCGTGGCAACAGTTTTTTTTTTGACAATCGGTTTAGTAGTTAAGAACTGAAAACGTGACAAATAAACAAACACACTTTCGCATTTATACATACTATATAATTAAGTTGAACGGTATATAATTTGCATTATATTTTGGGACACAAGTATCACACATGTGCCTATACTAATAAACTAGTCACAGTGACTCTCTTTTGAGTTGGTACCTTTCGAAATCAGTCAGTATATATTGTAGTCGCGAATCAGATACCTTATTGTTACTATAAAAAAGTGGGCGTGTGTTTACGAGCACACGACAGAAGTGAAAAGTTATAAATAAATACATGCACATTAAAGTTCATACACTCTTATTTATGTTTATATATAAATAAATAATACTCATATTTAAATAGGCACAATAGACATATACATTTGAAATACTACCCTATTGAATACAAAGCATATAAGTGTATTATTAATAATGTATATAATTTAGTAAAGCAATAATACATTGCTTTACTAAAAGATATAATAATAAAATCATAATTATTACAACTTTTTTTTTCCGAAATGACTACGCTATTGACCCAGCAAGGTCTTAACAGCTTCACCGGACTACTAAGGCGAGCGCTTAAGGCACTCAGCCGATTTTATTTTGGCAACCAGCTCAAGGGTGCACGGCACACCTCGACTTGGTTGTTGCTTGTTGCATGCAAAATCGCAACCTATTTTAGCTAACCTAGCTGACTATTCATATATGTATGAGTTGTTGAAACGTATGTGTACCAAGCATACACGCCTCAACAACTCCTCTATATATTTATTATTGGAAAATTGAGAGTTTTTCAGTTCGATAAGGGAGAAAAAAGTAAACCCTTCCACTTTCATGTGTAAGCGTGTGGGCGTGCACGTGTGTGGGGGTAAATTATTACAACAATATACCAATATCAATCAGCGAATTTGCATTATGACGATTGGTATCGAGTACAGACGATTCAGCGTTATTGACCCGTCCGTGACATTTCACTATAGTTCATTATTTAACTATTGGAGATAACATTTTTTATAATCTTAATCGCTTACACCAGTTATTAGAATATAGAGAATTTAGTGTATATCTTAGACAAGAAACTTCCTCAAGGGCGCTAAATGTCTCGGCTTCCGCGAAACGTTTGGCAACCCTGTCCATTACTTACAAACAATATAACATTCACAGCCACTTCGTAATTTCGAAAACTATACCATTCGTATAATACGAAACGCTAATGTATACAAAACAACTTCAAACATAACCAACACAACAATAGCGACGTAATCACAGTCCCAATTTGGACTTTATCACTGTCATTATTTTTTTTATAAATCACAAAAAGCGGTAACAACAGTTTAAACAAAAAATATGAAATATATGCCCATACTGCAATATCAAGTACGGAAGTCATAGGTGACAAAAAAGAAATTGAACATACACCGAAAACTACACCAACGCAGTCCCACAGCTGGGCATTAACAGTGTGTAGAAAAAATTACGACATTCCATTTGGCGGATGTGAAATAAAATTATAATTTTATTGTCACTTTTAATTACATTATAGGATAAATAAATATCAATTATACGGCTCTTTATAATATGGCCAATACTGTTTTAATGAGTGCTACCATAGTCACAGTATAAATATGAGAAGCAGTAAGGAAACTACCATGCAAACACTTGAAAACGATACACTCACAAATATGTGAATCGACGAGAGGTTTTAAAAGGTATTCTATGGACAGCACCGCGAAAACCGCTTAGGGGTCTCGTAGATGCGCATGTTATACTAAAAAATTCTTTAAAAAAAATCTTGAGAACATAAAAATAATCTGATTATACCAAAACAAAGCTGAAAGACTACGGAATCTAAACTCTTGCAAAAAAAAAACCGTTGCCAATCCCATTAGGTCTCTTTATGTGTAACCACTCACATATAGTGTAGTCCGCTGAAGCTGTTAAGACCTTGTTAGGTCAACAGCGTAATGAGTTCGAGAAAAAAAGGCTCACATATAGTAAAAGGGCCTCCTCAATCTATTTGGCCGCTCTGAATACAGCTGATCGGAGTCACGCGTGATACAGATTAATACAAAACGAATTTAAAATATTATTGTAGGAATCTAAAATTAGCATCTATTTATACTTAACTTGCCTTAGTGTTATATATAAGTGTATATATTAGCGGACCCAGCGGACATTGTCCTGCTTTGATAATTTAGAAAAATCCTAAAAGCCAACCGTAGTGCCACCTACCTTATCCAATTCTGAATCTAAACCATTCTCGGATCCACTGGAACACGCATACAAAATTTCATTAAAATCAGTCCAGCCGTTTATGAGGAGTTCAGTAATATACACACGTACAGAAGAAATGTATATATAAAGATACTAGCTGTTACCCGCGGCTTCGCACGCGTTTTTTTAAATTTATAATATAAGTTAAGTATATTACAAAAATATTCCTTCAAATATCAGAAAGTAATGAAAATATTAAGCTAAACATTATTGAACAATATGTATTAAATCTTTTATTATATAGATATAATATGTCCATAGTGTCGATATAATTAAGTTATTATCATACCTTGCTATAATTTAAACATATGACTTTCAAGTACAACAGCGATGGCCTTGGTGTTGCAGTTGTTCATAGGCGATAGTAACCACTTACCATCAGGTGGGCCGTCAGCCTGTTTGCTGCCTTATATATTTATATATATTTATTCTTGAAGTCCAGTACAGCGCACGTCACATGTGCATGTTTACAGTGAGCAACATATTTTTGAATAATTTCACACGGACGAATGCATGGATAACAGTTTATCACTATATAGTGTAAAACAAAGTCCTATTCCACGTCTATCTATATGTATGTTCGCGATGAGATCAAAAACTACAGAACGCATCTTCATGTCGTTTTCACCAATATATAAAATGATTCTTGGGCAAGGTATAGTTTGTCTTATTATCAGGGCGGGCAACGTCTGCTGAACCAGCTAGCTTAAAATAAAACAGCTAATTAGTTACTTATTGGCCCGCAAAATTCCCGTTCAAATAGGTCTAGCCGTTTCGGAGATTACCCGGAACAATTAAAAATCAGACATATCGACAGAATTAAACAAAAAATGTTAATATTTGTAGCATCACATATACTTCTAATATAAAATACACTCACTTTACTTTTATTACACGTAATATATCACAAATCAAAAATTGGGAACAAAACTAACGTAGAATAAAGTTTTTAAGGAGTTTTTGGCGGGATTTTAGTCTGTATGTAGTGGATTTTATACCTATTTTATTCATAATCTTGTGTTACTTACTTACTTACTTACTACTTGTACTACTTACTGTGTTAAATTTATGACGTTTTATGTAATATGGTTTGTTTATTGTGCATAAGTGAAATGAAAGAAAAATAATACCACGGAGCATGAGTTCTGTGGTCTTGAAAATTAAGAAGATAAAAATTTACGAAATATTATATGGAGTATTTGGCTCTTATAGCTTTACATTATCTTGGACATAAAAGAAAACTACCTGTATTAACAACTTCAGAATTGGCAGTATGGATTAATTCCTTCGACTATCTTATTTGACGGATATAATTACTACTAAACTTTTAGAATAGGAACACAAAATAAACTTTTGAAATGTTTCCGATATAAACGTACCACGTATAATTAAAAATTGGAAACAAAAGTAACGTAGAATAAACTCTTTGAATAGAAACACAAAATAATCCATAAAAATATTTGCGATAGAATGTTATCGCGTTACCATGGCTACGCATATAATACTGACATTAACACGCAGAGGAAGCTTCCAAAATAGCCCGATTTTGAGACATTCTTTATTAGTGCTCAGCTCTTATTAGTTTTAACGTAATGATATGTAGCCTATAGCCATCCTCGATAAATAAGCTAAGACTAAAAGAAACTTTCAAACTGGTCAGTAGTTCTTGAGATTAGCGCGTTCAACCAAACACACAAACAAACTCTTCAGCTTTATAATATTAGTATAGATATGTGATGCGGGGTGGTAGGGTTTTACAGCCCGACTGGGTCGCAACCACCATGCATATGGCGAAAAAGCCCGTCATAGTGACTCGCTTCTGCGCGTCGCGTTTCGGGATCAGCCTGTGCATATCCAGTATCGGGCGACTTTCGTCATTATGGCCGGCATGACAGCGGCGACCGGCGATGGATAATCTGTCTCTCGGTGGTTGCCGATGTTTTTGGATTGTACTATGCTTAACATCAGGCATAGTGCAGTCACTTTGTCGTGCTTCTATAAAAAAAAAAAAAAAAAATCTGCGCTACTACATTCAGAGCGGTTAGAAGGACTGACAAAGGTATTAATTAAAATGACGATCGTTTGAAGCACAACTATATTCCGAGCGGTCAGAATGACTAGCGAAAACTATAAATGAAAATGGCGATCGCTTGAAAGGCATAAAAGACTACGCATCGTAGTGCCATCTAGTAACAATTTACAGCAAAACGGGTAGCATAAAACCTCCATATAAGTCACTTAAATGGAGTTTTTGGCGGGATTTTAGTCTGTCATGTAGTGGATTTATATTTTATTCATAATCTTGTGTTGTTATACTATATATTGTGTAAATTTGGTGGTTTTTTACGTAATATAGTTAGTTTATTATGCATAAGTGATGTGAATGGAAAATAATAACACGGAGCATGAAATTCTGAGATGTCACAAAAACTCCCTGGAAGGTTCTAGCAAGGGATCCACCATCTTGTCAGAATATGGTTTCACACGATGCTTAATATTGGAATGATCACACGAAGTTTGTGATATTATTGACTACGTGACAATGGCAGTAATAATCGGAAAGATTGATTATCAAAAATAAAGTTAAAAAAAAGGACAAATAATGACAACTTTAATATCTACTGTCATACATATAATTAATTTTAGAAACACACGAGATTTCGATCAGTTAATGTTAATTCTATATTAGATTTATCTTATAGTTGTTAATAATACAATAATAGATCTTGCAAGTAAGAACACTGGTTCAACAACGGGTTTGTGACGCACACATCGAGAGATGTGAAACGAGGTGCTGCTCGGACGCACACGTACGCACCGCGTAAAACCAGTAGCCGGCCAGTTTATACGTAACCGAACGGTAATAATCACGATATTGTTGAGTACGGTGAGCAAAATATTTTTTTTTATTATACTGTTTAAAAAGTAAACAATTACGAAGCCTAGACTAGACTAAAGAATATAATTAGGACAGTAAAATAATCGTGTAAGGCTTATGCAAAATTTAGTGAAAATAAATAGTAGTATAGTCAATATTAGTGAACTTTGTTCCGTCGGCCGCCCTTATAATAAAAAACAACCTTGACAAATTGTATACCTAAACCTTCCTCGTGAATCACTTTATCTACTGATGAAAACCGCCTGAAAACCCGTTCAGTAATTTCTGAGTTTATCGCGAACAGACAAACAGACTTGGGAATTGGCTTTATTTTATAATATGTAGTGATTAATACAAAGATAAGTATGTATTGAATCAGTAATTTGCAGGTAGAAACGTTGATGCGAACTGAGGTCTAAGATGTGCCTATTTATCCTATTACGTAATCATGTAGATTATTAAAAAAACAACCTTTGTAGTGAAATTGCATAAAATAGTATAACAATAAATGCACGCATTTTCAAACGTACTAAGAACACGACACGACAGTTAAGCTAGAGAAACGAAAAAATAAACTTCTCGACTTGTCACTAAAAAATAACAATTTTTTTTTTTCGAAATGACTACGCTATTGACCCAGCATGGTCTTAACAGCTTCACCGGATTACTAAGGCGAGCGCTTAAGACACTCAGTCGATTTTATTTTGGCTACCAGCTCAAGGGTGCACGGCAGACCTCGGCTTGGCTGTTGTCTGTTGCATGCAAAATCGCGACCTATCTTAGCTAACTATTCATATATGTATGAGTTATTGAAAGGTATATGTGTACCAAGCATACACGCCTCAACAACACCTCCATATATTTATTATCGGAAAATTGAGAGTTTCTCAGTTCGATAAGGAAAAAAAAGTAAACCCTTCCACTTTCATGTGTAAGCGTGTAGGCGTGCACGTGTGTGGGGGTGATCGTGTAGTGTTATAGCAGTGATATATATTTGTGTGTCACCGTATCGCGCAAGCAACGCACTTTAGGGCTCCCTACCGAGGGATTGAACCTAGGCTTGAGCCGCTGCCGTGGGAGGCCTAATCGGGTAAGTATATTAATATATATAATAAATTACTTTATTAGAATATACTGTAGAAACTAAGATACATAAGAAACTAAACTTTTTTTTTACAAAATGAAATTTCTAAAGAAAATGTATATATTGTGAAAGAATAGAACAATTTAACACAAAGCATGATCTCCTCTGCTATTCAGAACTTGTCGGCAACGATTATTCATTGAATTAATGAGACTGTTTAGGTCATCTTGCGGTATTCGCTCCCAGTGGAATTGTAGCAAATCCTTCAGCTGTTGGGTTGTTGTCGCACCGTCCAAGTCCTTCAAAACACGTCTCTGGAGCATGTCCCATGCGTGCTCGATGGGGTTGAGATCTGGCAATTGTGCAGGCCAGGGCAATACCCGGATGTTCTCCGTTGCAAAGTATTCACTGGTTTGCCGAGCTGTATGTGAACGCGCATTGTCATGCATTAACCTAAAATCTGAGCCAAAAGTTTGTGCAAATGGGTAGACATAAGGTCTGAGAATATCCTCAATGTAATTTTCAGCATTCATGTTTCCATTTACAAAAACGAGCTCATTTCGCCTGTTCTTCATAATACCCGTCCATAATATAACTGTTGAGCCGCTGTATGGATGAACTTCCTGAACGCACCTGAGCCTTTCTGTATTTCTGGGCTGACGATACACTCGCACCCTTTTTGTATCAGGCTTAAACCCGAATTGCGACTCATCGGAAAACATAATTTTATCCCATTGATCCTGCGTCCATGTTATGCGTTCTCTACACCATTCATATCGACGAGCGCGATTCCCGTGACGTATCGAAGGGCACCTGATTGGGCGTCGAGCTCGTAGGCCGTACTCATGCAGTCGATTTCGCACAGTTTGAAAACTTACATCAACACCACTTGAAATTTGTAGCCTCAAACTTATCTCTCGAGCGGTTAACATCGGCTGGCATCTTGCAGTCAGTTGTATGTACCGGTCTTGCCGAGTGGTTGTACTCCTTTTACGGCCTGGATGCTGTTCTCTTCAGCGGGTTCTCCTGTATTATTGTAGCGCTGCCAAAGACGACAAATAACACTTCTATGAATGCCAAAATTTCGAGATACCTGA
Organism: Antheraea mylitta; assembly: GCA_014332785.1. Classification (NCBI taxonomy): domain Eukaryota; kingdom Metazoa; phylum Arthropoda; class Insecta; order Lepidoptera; family Saturniidae; genus Antheraea; species Antheraea mylitta. Next base: position 2,722,927 of record JACEII010000050.1, on the reverse strand, counting down.
GATTGAGTACTTCCCGATTGCAACATCCCTACAGCTCTTTGCATTTCATCTGCCATCAAATGACGTCGCTTCATGACGTAAAGAATATCTAACAATTCAATTTTGTCGCCAACTTTATTTAAATGGTTGGTAAAATTATAATATCAAGACTAAACGTAGCAATTAAAATGCACTTAAATTCAAACAAATTTGCAGTCATTTGAATTTTATGAAAAAACAAAACATAATCAATTTTTTTTTACAACCAGCCAGTATGTCATCAATAACAAAAAAGTTTACTAACCTACGCACTTTGTTTGAGTAAATACTTAGAAATCGATTAATATAAATTGTAAAATTTGTAATATCACGCATGTTGCTTAGACTTTTTTGATGTGTGTAATTTACTAAAATTTAATAATATACTCGTGACTCGGAAGTAGCAAAGAAGTAAGATTAACAGAAGACAATAATTTGAGTAACTATGATTATACTTTATTTGATGAATCAAATCGTGAAAATTCGTCTTGGAATATAAAGATCGTAATATAATTAGTAAGGGGAAAAAATATAACAAAAAAAAGAAGGAAAAAATATGTAGAAAAAAGAAATTATTCTAAATAGGAAATAGTAAATATACCTCTACTTTTCATATTTACTATATTTTTATGCTTCATTATACATACAATTCCTACCATAATACAAAATAAGCTAAATTTAAAAACCAAAAGTCACTAATTAACAATGTACTCTAAATAGTTTTTTAGTTTATAAATAACAGTGTATCTTTTTCAAAAGATTACACTAAGAATAGGTTTAGATGTTATCAGTAATACGAAAATATATTTAAAGAGATTTTATTGCTACAAATAGTAGCACAAATATCACCAATGAAATTATAATTATTAAATTAGATATAAAAAGGAGATAAATAAATAGGTTAATCACCGGAAAACATTAATGCAGAGATTTTAATTTAATTGTATAAAATAAAAACGTGTCTTGCAATTTATAGATCAACGTTTTCTTGTTTCGAGAGAGAAAAAAAAACAATTAAAACTTGTTTGTCTGTTGACCGTATAAGTCGCCAAGCCGCCGCGCGGTCCACACATCCAAAACACGTGGTACAAGAAAGAGAGAAAATAATAAACCTTTTAATTTATGCCACGATACTATGTACTTGTATCTTGAAAATATTTTTTTCTCTCTCGAACCTTTTTTGAGTCAGTGGCCTTTAGTGCTGAACCGTGTCGATATTTTTATCGAAGGTTCTTTATGTCGATATCTTTGGAAGCTGAGCGATCCTCTTATTTGTAATTATTGTTGTAATCTCGTTTTTTAATTACATTCAGTATAAGTGTATGCGATGGACGGCTTTTTTAATATTAATTAAAACGTCTTAATGCTTCGACAATTAGTTCCAAGTGGTGAGCCTGAAATTGTATTTTAATAGCTTCATTAATCAAAGTGATACCAATTACGCTCTATAATTAATAAAAAAAGACATGAGGCAAAATGAACAAACCATCCTACAAAGAATGCATATGACTAGACCATGGATCGTACATACATACATTCTACAATGCAATTTTAAGGATAAAGCTATAATCAGGTATGTATCTTTAACTTTTCGTTTTTCCGTGTTAAGTCCTTACAATCTTGCTGATAGCCCGTAACTTTTAGTGCAATTTATTATGAATATATTGTTCAGAATACGACATATTTCGGAGTCTGTATAGAATAATTTCAATCAGTATTCTTGCTATTGCATGTTATTTTAAAAATATGCGCCGTAACCATCGCCTGGCAGATCTGTGATTTATCAAAGTTACTTTGAACAGATAATATGCATAAAAGGATAATTTACGACAGGAATTAAATATGGCTTATTAAAAAATATTATGACTTTTTTCAAGAGACAGATGTCTGTTTATTCAATATAAATATACGAATACATTCATGTATATATTATATATATTAATTACATACAAAAAATAAAAATTCGAAATAATTTAGTGTGGCGACACAACTCCAAGGTTTCCTTCGCCGCTATAGATGTTTCACATCAAAGAATTTTCGAAAACTTTAGACCGGAATAGGTAAAACAATTGGGATCTACTTTCTGTATTAAGAATTTCGAGATTAATTTATTGATCATCAGTGTATGTCAATCTGTTTGGTACCATACGCATTCCATTAATTCATATCAATTGTCTTTTACCAGTTATTTAAAGAGACTTTTTAGTTAAATATTTATTTATACGGTAAATGGCAGGCCTCCATATATTATTAAGTAATATACATTACTTATTTTCGAGCAACTTAAAAATCGATGTTAGATTATTTATATAGAATGTCACGTCACTATTCCACAATACGGTAGCAGGTTCTACGCCTACACAACGTTGGCAGACATCACAAATCACAGCATAGACTCTCGCTTCTCAATTTTATAACCATCGTAAACCGAAACGAAATCGCGTCGGACGAATAACAATTTAGACTTCATACTCGTAGTCCGGTGAAGCTGTTAAGACCTTGCTGGGTCAATAGCGTAGACATTTCGAAAAAAAAAATAGACTTCATACATAATATTCCGTTGCCCAAATAATTTGTATTAGAAAATATGATACTTTTTATGCTCTTTGCAAGTCATCTTTAGGCACAAACGATTCTTTGACTGATATATCGATAACAGGTTTTAACGCAATATTAAATACTTAGAAAGGAAACCTAAATTCAAAATGAGATATAAGAGTGTGCAATAATTGTATGAATTCATTATTATTAATAATTATGCAATCAATTTATGAATATACTAGCCTCTGCCCGCGACTTCGTTCGCGTGGAATAGATACAATAACACCAACACTAACGCGCAGCATTTCTCAAAAGGAAAAAAATATCTCGATTTTGAAACGTTTTTCATCAGTGCCCGCTCCTATTGATCTTAGCGTGATATAGCCTATAGCCATTCTCGATGAATGAGCTTTATAACATTGAAAGAATTATTCAAATCAGACCAGTAGTTCCTGAAATTACCCCCTACAACGCCACAACATCACAACGTCACAAACTTTACCTCTGTATAATATTAGTATAGATGGATGTCTATTTTTAAGCACGCTCTGTTTTAATGGATTTTAGCATATAAGATGTCTTTAGATTTATCTTAATTGTCGAGGTTATATTATATTTCAGTATGACGTCTGTGAGATGAACAGAATAGAGGATTTATTGTTGAGTTTTTTAAATTTATTATTGCAATATTTAGATTTCATTTCATTTATAAATTTTGATAATATAATTTATGAATTAGTGCAAGCTTATCAAATGGTGTGTTCATGTTTAAAGGCCAAACGTATTTTAAACCTTGTAATAGTTATTATTTTAATAAAATTATACAAATAGCATCTACGTTTGTGATCCATATCAGTGTGACCTCTTTGAATAGCGTCCTATATGTAAGTTCCTCTTCTTCTTTTTATTTTTGACAATGAATCTTTTAGTAGACTAAGTGAATAACGATATTACAAGTTTCTTGATATAATTTCAATGAACTAACAAGATGATGGCCGTCTTGTTAGAACTTTTCGTGGAGTTTTTGGGGTAAGACAGAATCCATGCTCCGTGGTATTATCTCCGATCCACTTCACTTGTGCTCAATAACCAAACTATATTACATAAAGCACCAGCAACATTACACAATATAGAGCCAAATAACACAACATTATGGATTAAATATAAAGACCAATACATGGCATTCCAAGATCCCGCCAAAACTACCTATATGTGAATTATATGAATTAAGGATTCATTACTTTGAGTATATTGGTATGCTTGCTTGCTCTTCATTGCGGTGCAGGAAAATATTGGGATTAACCAATAGAGTACTAGAATGAGTTTTCTAAAACACCTTCAAGTTGAAATAATCTCACCTAGCACCTATTGGTGTATTTCGACAAATATACTAGAAAATTCGCTTATCTTTAGGTTTATTTTAGACTATACATCGTCATTTAAGGTAATGTAAGATTGATGAAACACTAAAACCTACAAAGAATAAAAAAATGAATAGAGAAACTGAAAAGCCTTCACCATACAATCTATAGATATAAATCAACTCCGTTCTAACAGAATTCGACCTCGCGTGCCTCAAGGTTTTTGTCGAACATATTACGTTGTGGACCCTTGAAACTACGCTGACCTCAACGATTCTGTTATTTTTTTATTTCCGATGCAACCGCAGCTACCTGAATTGATTTTGTATACGGGCCGAAAATGTTTTCGGTAATAAAAATTTAAATTACCGAATTTTATCGATAACCGTGGCTCGCCGCGTATAAATCTCTCGGAGTCGGTACGGGCGTTGTCAACATTTGACATTTAGTACAATCATTTTTTTTATCGTCACACTTCATGACTCGTAATAAATAGTACAAATATTTTTTTGTTATTTATTTTATTTTTGGCAACCAATTTTCTACATAAATCTACTGCTATTATCAAGTAGGTAATATACTACAAATGTATAGTGATTATTATGGTGGCCCTCTTGTTAGATCTTTCCAGAGAGTTTGCGTAGCATCTCAGACTTCATGCTTCTTTATATTATTCTCCATCCACTTAATTTGTGCACTATTTTATTTCAGTTTTACCATAAAGTGTATTATAAAAGTTAAAAGACAAAATGTCGCCCTTCGTGTATTGTTAATTTATTAGCTTCGGAATGGTTAAACCGATTTTAATGAATTTTTGTAGTTACATTAAGCTTGTGCTCTTGTCATGATCCAGAAATATCATTTCAACAATAAGTATTCTACCGTATTATTCAATTTAAACCCTTCCCCTTTTCACAACCAAACCACGCGCGCTGGTCTTCGGAGCCCCAGTTTAACAGTAAACCCTATCTGGGCACGAACTAAAAAGTTCGCAACATCCTATTTTTGCCATACCGTGAAGCTGTGTTACAATCTCCCGGCTAGTGTGTTCCCTCCTTCCTATAATATGGGGTCCTTCAAGCGTAACGTGAAGAGGCATTTACGCAGGCCGGCATGACATCGGCGACCGACGAAGGATGGCGTATCTCTCGGTAGTCGCCGTTGTTTTTGGATTGCATTGTGCTTACCATCAGGCATAGTGCAGTCAATTTGCCGGGCTACTATGAAAAAACGAATTCGTGAACAAAAACCACCATTCAATATAATAATATGAAGCATTGTTTTTCTTATTAAACAAACGTCTTCATTTTTGGCAACCTATCTTCTAGATTACGACTGCCATTGTCAAGTAGGTAAAAGGTTACAAGTGTCTTGTGATAATTTCAATGTTCCAACAAGATGGCGGTCCCCTGCTAGAACTTATCGAGGCTGGTGGTGTTATTCCCCACACACTTCACTCATAGACAATAACCGAACTATATTATATAAAAAAATATAAAATATAGAGTCAAATAACACAAGATTATGAATAAAATCCATTACATGATAAACTAAGATTCCACCAAAATTTCTTAAACAAATTAAGAAAGGTTTTTCGCGCTTCGTTGAATTGAAAAAATTGATAAAATCGTTTTAATTTGCCTAAACTTTAACGCGTATAACGAAACGCTTCTAAATACCTACATATCTTTGAATTACATGAATTACATAGTTTTTTTATATATACAATTCGTTAGTCTGTGATACCCGTAGCAATAGAAAAATAATTATCATTCAAGAGCGGACTCGACGACAATTATTAATGAGTTTCTGGCTCGTCCCTTATTAACATACAATGCGACATGCCCGACTCCGTCTGACATGAGTCGTCTCAAATGAATTGAATTCTCATTCGCTACGTTTAGAAATAGTCGCATAGCTTGTTCGTGCTACTCTTTGACGCCCGTTATCTTGTACCTTACGCAGTGATCTTATCTAAATATTAAATACACTAGAAAAACTATTTTACCCTTTTCTAAGTACATTGCGCGTACAAAGAGTTGTGTGATTTGGCAAAGTTAAAGTTTATATGGACAAAATATATAGAAGAGTAAAATATATGTATGATATATCTCATAAACATATTAAATTACATTATACAAAACATTCATTTTTTGCATTCAATCTGAATATCAAACATAACAGACACACAGATACATTAGTATATGTTCAAACAATCCCTTAACAATAAGTTGAAGTGTTAATTAAAGATATTTCTATATATGTTGACGCAATTATCCGCCAAAAGGTGTTTATACTGACATAAATATTATGCGCTACATTCTAATACGAAGCAAGCTTATAAAATACCAATACTATTTTCACGAAATGTAGTCGTGGGCACTCGCTAGTGAAACATAAATAACAGTCCATCGTGTCGACAGCAAATGATAAATATCCCAATTTAATAAATGGTAAGCAACTGAAAAAGGAATCCACTTATGTTCGCAATTACTAATATGACTGGTTTGTAATAATATTAAAGTCCATTGCGTCGTCAGAAAATGATAAATATACCAGTTTAATAGATGGATTCACAAGAAAGCAATTGATAAAGGAATCGAGCTATGTTCGCAATTACAAATGTAATTGGTTGGGAATAAAATTATAAATTATTTTACACTTTAATATAAATATCCCCTACGAAGCTATAAATATGTCAAAATATCTTCATATAAATACAGGAGAATCGTTAAAATAATTCGGTAACAATTTAATTGGTATAGAACAATATATTTACGTGTTTTTTTTGTTACGATTTAACTACCGGTAGAGGTAACGTGTTTATTGTAACAAAACAATAAATATAATTAACAATAATGCGTCTAGATTATTGTTCTCGAAAAGTCGTTAAATGAAATAACATAGTTACTTGTCTATGGTCAGAGTTATGGTTTGATGGTCTGTAATGGCGCGTTGTCTATGGTTTGAACACCACGTGTAATGGGATCGACAATTAACTTTAATAACGGGTAATTGTTATAAAACTGTTCGGAACCTTTATTTGATTACATATGGAGATTAAATTCGTACCTTTCTCGAAGCGTTTATGTCATAAACATTGTGAGGGAAGGTGATATGATAAACTGTTTGAATTATATTGTAGCAAAATCTTCTTTTAATTCAAACTTTTTTACGTGATTTGAGCAGTGTTTGAAAGTAAAACGTCATGCTTGGCTTAATTACTTTGAATCGGAATTACTCGGCTCCACTCGAATTCAAACGCACTCGGTTCGGTGACATACTGAATTTAGAGATGTTATGCGAGGTCGATCACTCGAATGATTGATTTTTAGACATAGAAGAATAGATTATTTGAATCGATATTAAACATCGAAACGATTCAGTGGATCGATCTCCGAGATTATAAAATGGATTTGATTTTTGTCTGTTTGGGTAAAAATAAAACCATATAATAATGTACAATTAAGTAAAAAAAAGTCGAGGCAGTCATTAAGACTGCTGACAGAAGTGAGAATACAAAACAATGGAACGATTGAGTTGTCTTTTGATTTATAAAATTTTGTCTCCTGCCTCCTCAAAAATTCCGCTCAACACGCCTACAGAAATCTTCACAATTTTTGTTGAGTTTCACAAAAGCTCAACAAAAATTGAAGAGATCGATTTTTAAACAACCGATTCTCTCGACTTCGATTTTTTTATAAATCAATTTCATTTAGAAAACAATTTATTTTTTTGCGAAGAATAGTCATCCTTAACTGAGTCATGTAGCCATGTAGCCAGTCGTCATCAACCCTGTTTACTCGGCTGTTTGACTCGGCGCAGAAACGAGCTGTGAGAATTGTTGCCTTTTTTTTTCGAAATGACTACGCTATTGACCCAGCAAGGTCTTAACAGCTTCACCAGACTACAAATTGTTGGCGATCCCAAGCTTACAAACGTTATCGAATCACTAAATCTAAGGAGAGACATTGCCTCATAGTGTGTGTTCTACCGCTTGTATAATGGGTTGTGTTCCGAGGAATTGTTTATCATTATGCCTATAGCTGCTCTCCACCATCGCACCGCTCGTCATCGGCAGGTAGTTCATCCTCACACATTGGAACCGAAATGGTCTCGGACGGTCCGGTTCCAGAGGGGTTTCCCTTCACGAACGAACTGTGGAATGAGCTTCCTGCTGAACTTTTTCCTGGGGGCTACAGTATGGAGTATAGGGGAAAATAAATAGGTTATTTAGGGGCAGGCAACGCGCATGTGACACTTCTTATGTTACAAGCGTCCATAAGCTGCGGTGACCGCTTTACATCAGGCGGTCCGCATGCTTGTTTGTTACCGACATAGTATAAAAAAAAACCTGTCTGATAACAAGTGCAATATTCCTATATCTTACGTGTATATTATTATAATATTGTATTTGTGTTACATTATCAGTTGAGTATTTGAAATATATAGGTATGGATATTGTGTAAATTAATATATTACGAATATTTATTTGCATATCACCGTTCATTAGTTGAATGTATGTGTATAGTATGGATTTTAATGGGCTTGTTAAATTACATTTTCGGTTCTTTCACGAGGTACCACATACACTTTTTCTATAGTACGACGAAGTTTAATTTAGTGTTTTGTATTATATTGCAATTCATAATAATGGTACAACAATTAAAGAATGGAGGATTTTTGTAAACGCCTCCTCCACTTGCAAGATGTCGTGAGATCTTTCAAAATTTATATTTAGGGTTCAAATGCGTCGGTTTTATGTAGAAAACAATATTTGCTTATTTATTGTTTTTTTTTACTATCCTTACTTATAATTAGAATTATTATTAAGTACGTTGCATTTTCATATTTATCAATACTTAATAATTTTCAATTTATTCATGGATTTTAAGATATGGAAGAATTGACTTAGATTTCGGCACATTTTACTATAGAAACAAACAATAAGTTAATCAGATTTTCTCACATTTTCACACTATTTTGCCCAAAAGGGAAATTATCGAGATTCAGTGAGATTCAGCTTGATCCCTTGCCTCCATGATCCTCTCACGTAAGTAATGGAAACTCCCTATGTTGCAAAAGATCCTGTCATCTGAGAGTTGTCTCTGCCTGTTAGACTATTGGGAAGACAACAAATATACAAAAGTGAATGAAGTCGCGGACGGACGCTAGACGCAATAATTACGAGAGATAGTGTGGTTCGTAATTATTGCTAAACACATAATGGTATTTACCTCTTACTTGAACCGTTAGGAAGCCGGTTTGTAATAATAACTGTGATTTTGTTAGGGATACCTGACCGCCCGCCGGCTGTACTTCAACGGCTTTATGTACACGCGGTAAAACATTGGAAAGGGCGGCAAAGAAATGTAAGACAGATGCATATTTCTATTCTATCACTAGTTTTTATCTTATTTTGTCCCTACATATCTCGTGTTAATCTCCGAAATTATCTTAAAACACGCGAAATAAAGTCACGAAAACAATATAAAAGCCGAAACGTCACTTGACGAAATACAGCCAAAAATTCGTTCAAAAACTCGAAACGTCAAACAGTGAAACCACAGATAATAGTCATAACATTCATCCAATAGCACAGGCGAAGGATTAATGCCTGCTGCCAATTCTATGAAACTATTACATAACGCTTAAACCACAGACATTTTGTTTCTGTTTTTTCCATTCTTAGGAAAAGGCAAAGGTATGTAAAGTATGCAGCCAAGTCTGATGTCTTTTCATAATTACCAATTCTGGTGTAAATATCTTGTGATCATTTCAATGTTCTAACGAGATGGTGGCTCCATTGAATTTTCAATGGAGTTTTTATGGTATCTTAGAATTCATGCTCAATGGTATTATTTTCTTATCTACTTATGTACAGTAACCGAACTATAGCACGTAAAGTCCTCCAATATTACAAAATATAGAGTCAGCAAGCATAGGATTATGAGTATAATTTTAAATCTACTACGTGGGCTAAGAACCCGCCAAAAACTCCTGCATATACGTCACATCACGAAATACCGCGAAAAAATCGTTTAAAAACTCGAAACGTCAAACGGTGAAACCACAGACCTAACGCTTAAACCACAGACCATAGTAAATCTCATTTCAAAGAGTCACTATAATCCTTGTATTATTCAAAAAAGAGGTTGGTGAACTTTAAAGGATTAAAAATGACCGACGACAAATGTGAATTCGAATGTCTTTATCCTGAGAAACTGGACACATCGATTAATCGTTCAATGATGATTCTATTGTATTTTTATGTCAAATCATTGAACTTTCTTTCATCGAATCCTTTGTGAGGAATCGTGGTCCGTTTTAATTCGTCGCTGGTCAGTCATGTTGAGGGTTGATCAAAACAAGATTCTATGGGAATATCTGTTAGATTTGTAGAAATTTGTGAAGGAAAAACATTGTGATGAGATCGTAGTAAGTAGGGCTTTCTTTAATGTCCTCTTGTTTACTCTCGACAAATATTTGCAGGTTTGTTCCGCCCTCTTTTTAGCTTTAATATATTATAGTAAAAATGCTAAATTCTATAGAACAACTTATTTAGGCAAGGATAAAAAATTTTCATTGCAAAGTTAATGAGACATCAATGGCAAAATAAAAATACAAACGCGCGAAATCAAACAACAAAGCCGTATAAAAAAGCCAAAGTTTCTCAATGGTCAAATAATATTATTTTATAATATACAGTAATTTACAGTGAGAAATATTTCCATCATACAAATATATAAATGCTAGTACTTTAAGTGAGTTTTGTAAGACCTCTATTAACGGATAGAAAAAAATCAAACTATTATTTAGGCTGCATATCGTTAGTTTCCCATAAAGGTTATAGTTGGGAATACAGTTAAATAGATATAAGAAATAGCGTATTTATTTCCTATGAAAAAGAAAAATTATTTTCATCTAAACAAAGTGCGTCGGGGTCATCAGTTAATCTACAATATAAAAATGAATTGCGGAATATGTTGCTAAGCGTAAATCTCGAGAACAGCTGAACCGATTTCGCTAATTCTCTTTTTGTTGTGTATGTTATTGTCAAGAGAAGGTTCTTATGCAAGAAAAGCGCATATTTTAATATACTTAAGGTGGAACGGAGTTCACGGACACTGCTCATTTTCAAATAAATGTTGATTTTACTCCGTTAAATATACTGCACCACTGTCTGTCAGTATTGTCCACGAACAAAGATGGTCAATGAAGGAAATTGATCAGTACATTTTTTTTTATATAATAGGAGGCAAACGAACAGGTGGGTCATCTGATGTTAAGTTATCACTGCCGTTCATAGACACTTGCAACACCAGGGGAGTCGCAAATGCGTTGCCAGTCTATGTTTGTGGGAGGGAGGGTAGAGTGTGGAAGAGGGTTAGGTGGATATCCGGCTCTCTCATTGACCGAACAAAACGCAACAATGCAAGAGCACTGTTACTTCACGTGGGTTTTTCTGTGGGTCGGGTGGTAGTACCCCGGACAAAGTGGGTGGTAGTACCTATTCATGCTGAAGCCAGTAATACTTTCAGCGTGGCTCTACCACCTACTGCTATACAATATTACTTTGCAAATATTGTACTAAATAAATCTCAAATTATACATTTTAAACAGTCGCAGTCCAATTGGATACTAATGCGCTAACATAATTTGTTTTCATTATGAAATACGAGATGATATATTTAACAAATTGGTATCGTACCTAGACTTCTTTCAAAGACGATCGTCCATCGATAGTTGATTTATGTGAGTCATTAAACCGTACGTTTTATAACGCAAGACCGCTTGATGCGCCACTTTCTACCTAGTGTTTATACCTAAACAACGTTTTTATTTCTCTCCATCATCGTTTACGTGGGCTCGTTTGCGGTATTCACTACTAAATAAACTGTATCATCCACAACTGGCCCGATTAGGAAATGTTCTTAAACTGATTTCACGCCAATACCTCGCGCTGAGATAATGAGATGAATACGCATTGACCAAGTGTTTTGATCTAATGAAGTCTTATTTGCGTTTGTCTGTGTTCCCTTAGTTCTTTTATACTAAGCAACGTGTTTTGATAAGGTTTACACTATCGTGTAGAAATATCTTTCAGGAAAGTTTGTATTTATTATATCTAAAATAAACAAAGGTTTAAACATACTATTGTAATCGTAAGGAAGTGTTTTCGGGGACTTGCATTCGTAACGCTGGCTAAAGTTTAAGAGATACATAAATATATTGTACTAGCTGACCCGTGTAACTTCGGCCTCACCAAATCGGTTATCACCGGTTTCAGTTGTATTTTTAAACGCGAAAAATTGTAATAAACCTATGAGTAAAACCCGATTGCAGCCACACCTTCTGTTTCCAGTTATGAATCTAAACTATCAAGGGACTCACTCAAACATATACCCAGTTAGTATGTGAGAAATGTTGAAAAAGTTGCAATTTGAAGACAGACGACAGTCGAATCTTCTTAAATACATTAAATAAATACACAAGTTCCAATAATTTCGTTCGGTTATATAGTGAGGACAGTTTTAATATATTAAAGATAGATTAATTCACATTTAGGGTTGATTGCAATCTTCAGTTGTAGTCCGGTGAAGCAGTTAAGACCTTGCTAGGTCAACAGCGTAGTCAGATCGAGAGACAAAAAGCAATCTTCGATAATAGTTCCGCGAACACAACGACAATTTTGTCGCTTATTTGTCGGACTGCCGCTGACGAAGGATTCGGATTAAATAGCCACACACTAACCAATCATTATCTACTTCCAACAGAGCAAATCTTACATTATGGAGCTAACGGACTGTCAAGTCAATACGAGGTGAAGAAATATCACGATACTAATTATTATTCTATTCAAAAATATACAAATCCTAATTCTAACCAGTACGATAAGTGCGAATGTAAGCTTTTGTTGTTTTAAAACAATTATTTTCCGATAATAAATATATGGAGGAGTTGTTGAGGCGTGTCTGCTTGGTACACATATACGTTTCAACAACTCATACATATATGAATAGTTAGCTAAGATAGGTCGCGATTTTGCATGCAACAGGCAACAGCCAAGCCGAGGTGTGCCGTTTGTAGTCCGGTGAAGCTGTTAAGACCTTGCTAGGTCAATAGCGTAGTCAGTTCGAGAAAAAAAAAGGTGTGCCGTGCACCCTTGAGCTGGTTGCCAAAATAAAATCGGCTGAGTGCCTTAAGCGCTCGCCTTGGTAGTCCGGTGAAGCTGTTAAGACCTTGCTGGGGCAATAGCGTAGTAATGTCGAAAAAAAAAAATGTTTTAAAACAAACACAGTTCGACAACAAGCAAAAGTAAACGAATCAGAATATAAAGGGTTCTTGTAAACGTCAATAACAATAAAATAGTTTTGATATAAAGTAATGGAGTGGTATTGTAAATAGTAAAGACACCTGTGTTACGCAGCCTATGTGGATAATATAAAAAAAATTGTACATGGGCGAGTATCAGCAATGTGAACGACAGGTTAATATGGATTTTTAAATTATAATTTTGTATTAGTAATGACAGGTGTGTCGTATTCGTATCATGTTTTTTTTTTAATGTAATGTTGTCGGTCACTTATTTCATGTTTAACTTGTGAACAACGTTACCCATTTACTGGTTTTAGATTACCTCTGTTAAAATGTATTATTACTGCTTACTTTTTTTTTAGATCTGGCTACGTTATTGACTCAAGTCAAGGGTGCACGGTATACCTCGGCTTGAACTGTTGCCTGTTGTATGCAATTCGCGGCCTATCTGAGCTAACCTAAGCTAAGCTAACTATTCATGTATATATATATATATGAGTTGTTGAAACATATATGTGTACCAAGCATACATACCTCAACAACTCTTATATATATATCGTATTCGATAAGGGAAACGAACAAAACCCTTCCACTTTCATGTGTGAGCATGGATGCGTACACGTGTGTGGGGGTGATATGTGTAATGTTGTTGCAGCGATGTAAGATTTTGTGTCACTATATCGCGCGAGCAGCGTACTCAAGGTCTTCACACCGAGGGAACGAACCTAGGCTTGAGTCGCTGCTAATTACTGCTTACCCTTAAATAAAACATAATGATACGTAGCCTAGGAAATATTCTGAAGCGTTTTGCGTCCAACAGTAGAACTCTCGTCAAAATCGATTAAACCTTTTTATAGATTAGTTTGAATGAACTAACGAAATTTTGAAATAAATTTCTATTAAGGTCAGACAAGTTCTTATTTACTCCTTTTGTTTAAAACTTAGAAATTAAATTTCTAGTTCTCCAATCGGCTTATATTTACCAGTGATGGATTATGAAACACAATTTAAAACCTAAAGACTAGATCTGATAATAATGTATATATAAATTCTGATAAGTATGTATTACAATATCCTTTATTTTATTATTGTTAAAGTTATAATTGCATTTTTGTTTTTGGTACCAAAAACATGATTTTAACAATGATTTTAATTCTATACCAAATGTATTAACAAAATGCCCAACATTTCTTCATCTTTAATTAACTCTTTGCCCCCAAAATGTTTATAGTTTTTGTGCGACCGATTATTAGGGTGATATATTTTGCATGCGTGCAGTAGTCAGCCTTCAAAATGTAACTGCTTAATTAAATAAAATTACCATAATTTGAATAAAAATACTATTTCGATTTTAAATAGCGGTTTTGTAGTATTGAAAAAAAAATCTGGTTAAAAGAAATCAATCTTTTTTCGAACTATTTGTATCATCACCAAAGTTATGTCCACAAGATATCATCATTGCCGTTTAGAACGAGACGACGGCAAACTCCGTCTTCCTTTAACGGCGACCGGTCTCTGCACGTGTGTCATAGAACTGGTTTCGACTGGAGACCAAGATTTTATTAATTTGTGTTTCTTATGTATATCAACCTCCACGCGACTCCTGTTCGCCTAGTACTCGGACCATCGATATTGTTGATAACAAATTGTTTTTCTTTGTTCTGCCAATTTTGTACGTGTTTTTTTTTCATTTATTCCCCTTTTCGGTATGAATAGTATTTTTTGTGTTCTCAGATTTCTGTGGGCGGAGTGGCAATTTGCCAAAAGTAACAGCAAAAAATGTCCGAAGTTTCGATACAAATTACAAATGACATTCGAATGTCAGAATATCGCGATAAATCTTTATATTCAATATGGCCATAATTATAAAGGTCAGGATTAATTTTATCGCTTTTTGTCTCTGTCATGCTTCACCTAATTTTACAATTAATAAATCACAGATTAATCTATAAAATGTTAAAATATAGCGTTCCACCATGTTTGTAAATAACTTCGTACCATTTAGACATAAAAATGTAAGTCAACGCACGTCGATAAATTCATAGCAGACATTTGAAGGTTATGTATTAAAATTGTCTTTGGAGTTTTGGCGGGATCTTAGTTTGTGAAATAGGACACTTTATTCTTTATTCATATATACTTGTATTATTTAACATATATCGTGTGATATTGGTGGTGTCTTACGTAATATAATTTGGTTATTACGCGTAAATTACAAACCAGAACCTTGTTATGGATTACTATAATACAATAGTTATCTATACTAATATTATAAAGAGGTAAAGTTTGTGAGTTTGTGACGTTGTGATGTTGTGACATTGTAGGGGGTTATCTCAGGAACTACTTGTCAGATTTGAATAATTCTTTCAGTGTTATATAGCTCATAAATCTAGAATAGTTATAGGCTATATATTATCACGCTAAGACCAATAGGAGCGGAGCACAGATGAAAAAATATTTCAAAATCGGGATGTTTTTTCCTTTTGAGAACGCGAACGAAGTCGCGGGCAGAGGCTAGTAATATATATATAGTAATAATTCGCTATAATTTTCCAAAACATAAATATTAGTAATAATAACGCATAAAAAGTGAAATAATAAAATTTTTAATTTAAATACAAATGGAAACAAATTAGGTTTTTTTTTACTTTATTTTTGGCAATCAATCTTTCTGATTACTGCCATTGTCACGTAGTCAATAATAATATTACAAGCGTCGTGCGATCATTTCAATATAATCAATATTCTAACAAGATGGCGGATCCCTTGCTAGAACCTTCTAGGGAGTTTTTGTGGCATCTTAGAATTTCATGCTCCGTGGTATTATTTTCCATTCACTTCACTTATGCACAATAAACTAACTATATTACGTAAAACACCACCAAATTTACACAATATAGAGTCAAAAAACACAAGATTATGAATAAAATATAAAATGCACTTACATGACAGACTAAAATCCCGCCAAAAACTCAACAAATTAGGTTATTGTAAGTTGTCGAATAAAATCATGTGCCAATTTCGTAAACGAAAACAGACTACATTAAAATAGACCTATTACTTTATTCATTACACGGTCAGGTAATTTTTGGCGGGATGTCATGTAGGGGATTTTACATTTTATTCATAACCTTGTATTATTTTGGTTTATATTTTGTAATATCGATGCAGTTTTACGTGATATAGTTTGGTTATTATGCACAAGTGAAGTGGATAGGATGTAATACCACGTAGCATGGATTCTGTCACTTGTCAAAAGAACTCTCTGGAAAGTTATAACACGGCAGCCACCATCCTGTTAGTTCATTGAAATGATTGCAAGAAATTTATAAATAACATTTCCTACTTAAGAGGGGCGGTAATAATCTACTAGGAGGTTGGTTGTTAAAGAAAAATGAAAATATGGATTACACGCTTAGTTTTTATAACCCGACTAGTATTTGTACACGACTTCGTTCGTATTAATATAGGTATGTTGACCATTCCTGGGGAACTGTTTTTTGGTGGAAAAGTACCCTATGTCCTTTCTTGTACTCTGTACAACTTGAACACTAAATTTAACGATGGTTGGTTCAATAATTGAAATTTAACTTGAAAGTGTACTAACAAACAAACTGACACTTTACCGCATTTATAATTTTAGTAATAATTCGTACCTACATTTAAATTTTTGCGATTTTTCGATTTTCTACTTTTGCTACACCAATTTCATCATTATATTTCGTAGTTATATTATTTAGTTTATCACTATTAGACTTATTTAGTACGGTGCGCTTCTTAAGTTCTTGTAATCTTTAGGTACTATCTATACTAATATTATAAAGAGGTAAAGTTTGTGAGTTTGTGATGTTGTGACGTTATAGGGGGTAATCTCAGGAACTACTGGTCCGATTTGAATAATTATTCCAGTGTTATATAGCTCATTAATCGAGAATGGATATATATATATATTTTATCGAAGCACTACATAGTGACTGTACTATGCCTGATGTTAAGCATAGTACAATCCAAAAACATCGGTAACCACCGAGAGACAGATTATCCATCGCTAGTTGCCGCTGTCATGCCGGCCATAATGACGAAAGTCTCCCGGTACTGGATATGCACAGGCTGATCCCGATACGCGACGCGCAGAAGCGAGTCATTATGATGGGCTTTTTCGCCATATGCATGGTGGTTGCGACCCAGTCGGGCTGTAAAACCCTACCACCCCGCTTTCGCCATTGCCTCGTTCGTTATTCAGCAGGGTGCACCACGTGCAGGTGAGGTTGGCTTGGGTGTCTCAAATCTTAAGATGTTACTCGACACCCCTTATACCCCAAAATCATTATCCCAAGATATTTTCAAATAAATTTAACGGTTCTTAAATAAAAACTGTCATAATAAGCATGTTCCAATAGTTCCTTAACAGTAATAGTAAGAGATATTGTAAATCCATTATGTTGTCTCAGTATACAATTCACAAACAGTCAAACAAAACATAAAAAAAACTTATCACCGTTTGTTTCTTATCGCTAACAATTACTTACTTCAACGTTCGCATTGTCTATATAATACTGAAATGATCTCATTAGTTAATGTTCGCTCCGTAATTTATTGTCTAAAGGACCGTTTTAATTACTAGTAAGTCGTTAACAAGAAAACCATCTTGCCCTAATAATAACAATAACTTATTATGGAACTAGCTGTATACCGCAGTTTCGCTTAATCTAATTCTATACTCACTCAAACCCCGATCGATAGCCCGCACTAGAGGCTCGCACTCACGAATACTTCAATCTAGCCTTTTTTTTTTTCTCGAACTGACTACGCTATTGACCTGGCAAGATCTTTACAGCTTCACCGGACTACATTTTACAACATACAACATTTAGAACACATTACCGACTTGCCAGATAATAAGTTCAAGTGTTATGTCAAGCGAGTCTTAATTCATAAATGCTATTACAGGGTGGATCAATATGTGAACGATGGCGACGTCTGGAAGTGAGGCCTCTCTCTGTACATCCACCAAAAACGAGTGTAAATTTATATGTTTATTATGTTGTAATTATATATAAAAAAATGATTTATGTAAAGATAAATAAGATCGAGTTTCTTGCCGGTTCTTCTCGATGACAGGATTGTATTCCTAGGCGGTGGTAGTTTTGACGTTCCCAAATGCCTTTTCAGGGCCTAAATTGAATAAAGAGTATTTTGATTTTGATTGATTTTGAAAACACATTACACGTCACAATCGTTTTTAGTGGATACTCAGAAAGGAGTTAATTCCAGGTGTCAGCATCGTTTACTTATAATCAATCGCCTTTTGATACCAAAACTCGATTGCTATGGCGCTTAAATTTACAGGCCGGTAAATTAGTCATATGCTTTGGGACTGTGTAAACCTAACACTATTACCTAAAAACGATTACTGCTTTTACTGAGTCGGAAGCATGGGACGACCAGATTTTCATAGTTTCGAGTATTTAGACGACGCCGGTCTTTTACAAAAATCCAGCTTTCCATGGTTTACGATATGTCAATACTAAATAATTTTGGTCCATGGAACTCAATAGAAAGAAACATATTTTTTACTCCCGCGCGTCATCTTTCTCGCATTAGTATCTGTAAGCGACGCGTAGAATAGTAATAATATATTGGCGCGCGCGTGTCACGCATTGGTCTGGCACCGCGTACCGTGCTGTGAGGACGATTTGAATAGGGTCATTTTAGAAACTTTAATTGATGTTTTTTCGTGTAATTAGTTAAGATATTAATGTAATTTGATCGTAATAATTGTTTTTATATAAAAAGGCACGTATAGGTATAAAAATTATGATAAAATGTTAATATTTGTAGAAGTAAACATTCATGAATCGTGATTCGCAACATCTCGAAA
This sequence comes from Antheraea mylitta, assembly GCA_014332785.1. Lineage (NCBI taxonomy): Eukaryota > Metazoa > Arthropoda > Insecta > Lepidoptera > Saturniidae > Antheraea > Antheraea mylitta. The sequence continues at coordinate 2,703,808 of JACEII010000050.1, read as the reverse complement.
ATTGTTAAAATTGAACTTATTTTTGTGTAAATCATGCTTAGGATAGTATATTATTCGATAATATTACAAATTTATATAGTTAAATTGCTCAGGAAAGCCAAAAAAGGCCTTTGAAGAAATTAGAAAAATCGAAAATTGTTGTAAAATTGCATGTTTTTGTTGTATAACTTTTTAGTTATTCTAAGTATAATCTAGGCAATTGTTGCATTATATAGAGCTTTTCGAGACGAATCTAACCATGTATCACACATATAGGTGTAAATTATAGTTATAAAGATATTTTAGAAAATGTACAAAATTCATAGTGAAAATGAGAATCAAAATGTTAAAAAATTGATAGAGCCGCAGGGGCTCTCATTAAGGTATAGCCGCCGAGTACTTAAGCTCGACGGCGGCCGGTACAAATCGTGGCAGGTTCATAGCAATCAGACCATCTGATACGAACGGGGAATCAATCGTTACAAGAGTCTTCGAGTATCTTCGGGTTCATCAAGTTCATCGTGGTTCATCGTGGTTCATCGTACATCAAGTATCGCCGTACATCGCGTCTTCGCTCGTCGAGTCGTCACGTCACGTCACGTCGCTCCGAGTCTACGTTGCGTATCGAGGTGCTGCCCCTCCTCAAGGCAGAATAATAACGAGGTGCTGCCCCTCTTCAGGCAGATTAGGGTCACGGGTCTGATTGCGTTTATCCTGCATAGTGTCTGCGACCTGTACCCGTGTACAGAGAGCGCTGTAACGCGAGTATTAATTAAGTATAGTGCTGTAAGGACAATTGTAAGTACAGTTTGTGAGTATTAATAAATCCCCTTGTTTTGTGCGAAACGTGCAGTTTGGCATTGCCCGCCAGCGTCCCGGATCCTTTCCCTCTACCCCTCACCTCACCCCCTCTCCTTGTTTCCTACCCCTCCTACCCCTGACGCTTCCGACTGGGCCCGGTTGGGGTGCCAGGGGCCTTAGTCCTTAGTCCCTCATCCGTCATAGTATCTAAGTTATACTTCAAAAATTGGGTTATTACATAACTTTTTTCTTATTTTGAACTTTCACATTTTGAACCTTCTTAAAGTGTAGAATGATGAACCATACGCACCACAGAGAGGCGATGATAATCAAAACCCACCTCATCACATTTCCGACACATAAACGTAATAATCATTTGCTACTGGTTACGTTTTGTGGTAAAACAATTCTCTGTGCCCAGACCACACAGAGTTAAACAAAGGAATCTCATAATCCCTTCAAATGTATCGAGCGACCGCAAAATTGTTTTTTAGAATAACATTGTTATATTTTTTACACCTACATTTATTGGAAATCGTCTCTGTTTCTTATTCTCCTTCTTGGTTTTCCGCAATTTTTGGAGTGAGAACTTCTTTAGGCGCGTTGAGCGGTATTTTTGGCAGGAGATAAATTAATAATTTCGCGTTATGACATGTGACGTAAGCATTACCGGTCGCAATGTACTTGTGCGACTTGCGTCAGATTAGCGACGCGTAAGTAGACCTGGGGGCCTAACCAAGTTGCTTATCGACAATCGCTAACGCAAATAGAAAACGGAAAAATGTATGGAGATGACATATCTGAACGTTATATCACGTGATTATGTGGTAAAATCACGTGACAAGATTTAATTATTGTAATTCACGCTATAATTAATATCAAAATTCAAAAGAGAACACATATATTTAATTGTTTTGACTTTTCACTTGTGCTGGCTGCCTCGCTTATTTTTTTTCTAAATGATTCCGAATAAATCTACTATTATGGCAGGCACACTAAGTCTCAAGTGGACTGTTTTTCACCTAGACATGGATTCTTATGCATTTATAATACGCTAACAGTCCTGGTGGATGTTATTCCTCCCTAATAAAAAAAGATGACAAATGATATACCTAAATCTTCCTCATGAATCACCTTGTCCACTGGTGAAAACCGCATGAAAATCGGTTCAATAGTTTTTGAGTTTATCGCAAACAAACAGACAGACAGACGTGGCTAAGAACTTTATTTTATCGTATGTAACTATATTCATTTCGATAGTTCATTGTCTTTTTCATACTCATTAGACAAGGAATTTGTAGCCACTAAAAATTATCATTATTTCGATGGGCTTGGCTGAATTGTGAATCCTCGAGGACGTTGGTGTAGCTTAGTAATACACAGCATTACTTGCTATACAATATTGTTAGTTGTGGATGTTCCTATTTTTATGACTGACAAACGTGTTGCCAACGCTCGGTTTTGTTTTTTTTTTTCTAAAATTATGTAAAATCACAGTTTTATACGTTAACAACGTTGCAAGCAAAATTATCAAAGAAACTGGCGATAAACATTCTCGCATTTAAAAAATAACATTTTCAATTATATAGAAGAACGTAATATCGCTGTGTAACTCAATGAAGGTGGTAGACTGATTTCAGCATGAATGGGTCCGCTAGCCCGGGGTAGTACCACACTTCTCACAGAAAACCCAATGTGAAGTAACAGTGCTTGCATTGTTGCGTTTCGTTCGTTCATTGAGAGCGTTGGAGGCCCACCTCCCCCTATGTATTCCCTCCCTCCCCCTTACCCTACTATCTCCCCTTTCCTCACCAACATAGGCTGGCATCGCATTTGCAACTCCTCTGGTGTTGCTGGTGTCTATGGGCGGTGGTGATTACTTAACATCAGGTGACCCACCTGTTCGTTTGGCACCTATGATATAAAAAAAAAACTCAAACGTAAATTGGAATATGTAATATTTTGATATGTTCTTGCATCTGTAATACATTTTTTAAATATTTTGGCTAAAAGTAGGTACAGTCTATATCCATTGTCAAATAATTACGTTTTGCATTTGTCAACAGAACGTCCACATTCCGACTCGGAAGTCACCATCAGCCGCCCCCCACCAGTCCAGCAATGCCGACGATCCGCCTCATCACCGCCGCTGACCTTCAACCTTGATTCTGACACGGAGGATGACGTCTTCATGCCGCGGAACGATCGGAACGACATATTTTCCACAAGAAGTCTTGAGATATTCGGGTATGGAAGTACTAGGACTCCGGCTGGGGTCCTGCTGAGCCCACGGCGTGAGAGGACCTTCACGTTTTCCACGACAAGCGAAAAACACTGGCGGGATAAGGGCGGGACAGACGTCGCTGATGGAGTTAGCAGAGATACCGATGAGGTAAGCTCCTATTAATACCACATATGTGATTAGTTATACCCCTGAATTAGTTTGTTACGATAATCATTTTCATGTAGTTTTATTCTTACTGTATTTTACGATTTCCAATACTAATTATTACTAGCTTATTCATAAAACATATGGGCTATTAATTTCCCAATAGTATATACAACATTTTCTTATAATCGATTAATAATAAATAATTGTATTACTTGTTATAATTTTTTAAAAACCTTGAAAATCAGTCATGTCATTTTTGAGTTCAGTTTAGGTTAATGTTTGAAATGAACGGACTCAACGGACGTTCTTCTGCCCTGACAATAAAAAAAAACTTGACAAACTATATACCTAAACTATCCTCGTAAATTACTTTATCTACTGATGAAAACCGCATGGAAATGCGTTCAGCAGTTTCTGAGCTTATCGCTTAAAGACAGACAGACACGGTAGGGAACTTTGTTTTATGTCGTCAAAAACCTGTAGGTGTATCTCAGCAGGTGATCTTAAAAACCTCTTATTTAAGTCAATTTGATATTTAACGTGAGATGAGATTGTATTTAAACTGTAAAACCTATAAACTGAGGGCAAATTAAAATATTAAAACACTAACTTTTGCTTTGATCTTCGCTTCGTCTTTCTAAATTGGAACTATACCTTGATAACGGTGCAGTTTTCAGAATGAAGGATACTCTATGCTGTTTTCCATACCTTTGATAATGTATGATACATACATATACATTTTGTGGTGTTATCAGCTGGCAACATTCAAAATGTCACAAATTCGTAACAGCTCGACCTAAACTAGCTTTGTAAAACTTATCATTAAATATAAATACAGTTCATTTTTGTATGTGGCTTTATTTTTTTTATTAATCAGCGAGCTATACAATTTGTTTGCAAACTTTCATAATGATCGGCTGAGTAGTATGGACGTGACAACGCTACGAACAAATTCTCATTCGTATTTATTATGATAAATATAGTAAATGAAATAATTCAAATTCGAAATCCAAAATACTTTATTCAGTTTAGGCCCTGTTAAGGCACTCATGAACGTCAAAAACTACCACCGGTTTGGGAAACAACCCAGTCATCGAGAAGAACCGACAAGAAACTCGATCGTGTACATTTTTTTAACATATATTTCCAGTACATCATACAATAGCTTTTAGTGGATACACTGAGAGGAGTCAATTCCAGACATCACTATTGTTCACATACTGATCCACTCTCTAATATCCTTTTGACATTAAAACCCGCTTGATGTGGTGCTTAAATTTACAATCCGGCAAATCGGTAGCATGTTTTGGGACTTTATTGTAAAACCTAACCTATTACCTAAAAACAATTACTGGTTTTGCTAAGTCTGAAACATGAGATGACCAGTTTATTACAGTTTCTAGTATTTACATTATGTCTGTTTCTCCCTCGGCGTGGAGCCCTTGAGTGCGTTGCTCGCACGATACAGTGACACAAAATCTTACATCACTGCAACAACAGTACACATAACACCCCCACGCGCGTGCACGCATACACGCTTACACATGAAAGTGGAAGAGTTTTGTTTCTTTCCCTTATCGAACTGAAATGGTTTTGAAAATTATCCGATACTAAATATATATAGGGGTTGTTATGTATGCTTGGTACACATATATGCTCCAACAACTCATATATGTATGAATGGTTAGCTTAAGTCAGCTTAGATAGGTCGCGAATTGCACGTGTCAGGCAGCAGCCCAAGCCGGGGTGTGCCATGCACCCCTGAACTAGTTGCCCAAGTGAAATCAGCTGAGTGCTTTAAGCGCTCGCCTTAGTAGTCCGGTGAAGCTGTTAAGACCTTGCTGGGTCAATAGCGTAGTCAGTTCGAAAAAAAAAACATTATGCCGGTCTTTTACTATATTCAGTTTTTCAAAGTTTTTAGAGACATACATTAAAATTGTTACTATCATTATACTATTACGCAATAACTTTACAATATTATGAACATTTATTACAAATTTATCAAATATAAAATACAATAGGTATTTATAGTTTCACTGTTTTCATTATAAAATTGATTCGTTAAACAAACAAAACGCACGTGTTCTCTTTGTCTGTAAGTGAATCATTGGAGTCGAGAACATATCTATATTAAGTATAATCTGTCATAGTTTTGTTTCTGTTTGCGTGTTTTGATGGCTCTTCGCAATATTATACTCTGTTTTCATGAGTGTGTGGTTTATATGCAAAATGAACTACTTAGTTTTTATATAGCATTTTCTCTGATCTACTTTTGTTTGTTTGTCTGTTCGATGCAGTATCTGTTAAAGGCAAAGAATTAAGTGTTGATAATTAATTCTATTATTATCTGGTTATTAGTACTTTTAACACGATTGTGTTAACTTATCTTAGGTTTGCTATTTGCTAAAATAGTTTTCACAAGAACATAGAATTAGCGGTTTTATATTAAAAAAACACTTGTACGTTATATGAAGTTTCATGATTATATTCTTACATCAAAGCAAATCAAGTAAAGGTAAATAAAACTTGGAAATTACAAATGTAACATACACACATGTACAGAAGACAGAAACAATAAAACAAATAAAGTAACATAAAACACAAATGGAGAAGCAATAAAGTTGTTCAAAATATATGAAGGTTACTGATAACCACTCAAGAATGTGAAAAGAACCATGGCTTCCTTACACTCAGATCTTGACAGCATACTGTGAAATATGTATGTGTGTATCATTGTGATGAGAAATAACTTTATGAATTAAAATAATTTAAACTTTGAAATTATTATCATCAAAACTTATTATAAAGAGGATAATTTCTCCAGTAATTCAAATTATATTGGTACATTAAGCCATACATTATGTCGCAAAAGCATTTAACTTATCAATATTTTCATAGTAAACACAGATATATTTATTTAATCTTAAAAATAGTAAACTTCTCTATGATTAACTATAGCGCCTGTTCTTTAAACGATAAACCAATATATACGTATTTGCTATTCAAAACAATCAGGCACTGACGTTCTATAAGCATCTTATTACGTACATTTGCAATCTTCAATTACTGTGTTATTTTGTTTAACGTAAACAATAAAATAAAAAGTGCTGACTGAAAACGAAATTAAATCTTTCCAATAGATATCAGCTTTACGTTCGAATAAATTTTAGTAAGGGTGTTTTTGTAGTAGAGATTTCGTATGCTACTGAGAGTGGAAACGGCTTATCTATATTTTTCGAGCCAAATGGAATCTTTTGAAAATATATTTTAACATTTAGTTCTTTTTTTATATTCGAATATAACCAATAAATAAAATATTTACAATAAAATACAATTTATTCAATGAAACAAAAATGTCTGACTACATTCTAAAATTTATAGATTATTTAAACAAAATCGATATTTTTTCAGACAGTCACAGACAGACAGGCTGTTAGGGCTGTAATAAAAAAAAATATAAATTAAAAACTGTCAATATCTCGAAGACCTGTCTGATACTTTCTTTTATTTTACTCCTTCACACATCTTTATCTTTATCATAAGGATCATAAGGAGATATTTTAACCCCGAATGTTCACTTTTCTATAGAACTTTTCAAACCATTACTTTTATACAAATCTTGTTCCAACTATTACAAAGGCAACAAAAAAAGAGAATGAACCAAATAGATGCATCCGTTTTGAAGTGAAACCTGTTACACATATGAGCACTTATTGAAGAGAAAAGTTCTTTAGGCGCGTTAGGCGAGATAAACTTATCTCCTGCAAAAATACCGCTCTAAATCAAAAGTTCCTGATTTCGCGTGATGACATGCTAGTAAGCGTGGTCTACCGTATTGCGCTTGCGCAGCTTGGGTCAAACTAGCTTTTTTTTCTTGAACTGACTACGCTTTTGACCTAGCAAGAGCTTAACAGCTTCACCGGCCTGGTCTGGGGATAAATTTCACACCCGGACACTAAATTAGGCCCCCCTTGGTAGCGGCTCAAGCCTAATTCTAGCCCTAAGCGTGGAGCCTTTGAGTGCGCTGCTCGCGCGATACAGTGACACAAATTTTACATCACTGCAACAACATTACACATATCACGCACGTGCACGCATACATGCTTACACATGAAAGTGGAAGGGTTTTGTTTCTTTCCCTTATCGAACTGCGATAATTTAGAAAATTATCCGACACAAAATACATATAAGACTTGTTGAGACATATCTGCTTGGTACACACATATGATCCAACAACTCATATATGTATGAATAATTAACTTAGGTCAGCTGAGATAGTTCTCAAATGGCATGTATCACGCATCAGCCTAAACCGAGGTGTGCCGTGCACCCTGGAGCTAGTTGTTAAATAAAATCGACTGAGTATCTTAAGCGCTCGACTTAATAGTCCGGTGAAACTGTTAAGACCTTGCTAGGTCAATAGCGTAGTCAGTTTGAGAAAAAAAAGCTTCCCCGAACTACAGCAAACTAGCGACGCTTTTTTTTTCCTCGATCTGACTACGCTATTGACCTAGCAAGGTCTTAACAGCTTCACCGGACTACTAAGGCGAGCGCTTAAGGCACTCAGCCGATTTTATATTGGCAATCAGCTCAAGGGTGCACGGCACACCTCGGCTTGGCTGTTGCCCGTTGCATACAAAATCGCGACCTATCTTAGCTAACCTAGCTAACTATTCATTTATGTTTGAGTTGTTGAAACGTATATGAGTACCAAGCATATCCGCCTCAATAACTCCTCCATATATTTTTATCGGAAAATTGAGTTTTTCAGTTCGATAAGGGAAAAAAAATAAACCCTTCCACTTTCATGTGTAAGCGTGTAGGCGTGCACGTATGTGGGGGTGATCGTGTATAAAAACTAGCGACGCGTAATGTAGGAGTCTATGTACATCTAATATTTATTTTTCTATTGAGATTGTGCAGGCAAGAATATGTTTAATTATTTAATAAACTGTGTAAAAATGTATTTAACTATTGCTCCGTGTGCCAATAGATGTGAGAACCAGACTAGTGTTAGTAATTTCAATATGCAAATTATGAAATTTAAATCTTGTAACTCAGATTATTATTAATTTAAAGATTTAAGAGAGAACACAGTTATTTCATTGTTTATACCTTTTACTCCTATCAGTAGTCCTTATGACAGCCTCGACTTTTTTTATGTATATAGATTATAAGAATAAATGAAAGAGGCATTAACTGTTCACGAAATATTATAATATTAAGTAATATTTATAAAATTTAATCTTCAAAATTATTCTTAAACTAAACGATACGTATAATACAAATAATCGTAAGATTGTGTATGGTTATTACATATTTAAATATACAACGCATTCGTGGCAATTTGCCAGCTGAAATATATGAACCTTTTGTTGTTTTAACATGCTGTTTTATAGGTGTTGTAATAATCAACTCTGTTTATAAATATCTACAGTTATTTTAAAGAGAATGTTCACATGGGTATAAAATTCTATATACTATAATACCTAACTTGGTACATTTATTATGTAATATCCTAGAATAATTTATATGTTGGTCGTTAGTCCTTCATGAAAAATTGAAAATACACGATCACCCCCACACACGTGCATGCCTACACGCTTACACATGAAAGTGGAAAGGTTTACTTTTTTTTCCCTTATCGAACTGAAAAACTCTTAATTTTCCGATAATAAATACATGGAGGAGTTGTTGAGGCGTGTATGCTTGGTACACATATACGTTTCAACAACTCATGCATATATGAATAGTTAGCTAGGTTAGCTAAGATAAGTCGCGATTTTGCATGCAACAGGCAACAGCCAAGCCGAGGTGTGCCGTGCACCCCTGAGCTGGTTGCCAAAATAAAATCGGCTGAGTGCCTTAAGTGCTCGTCTTAGTAGTCCGGTAAAGCTGTTAAGACCTTGCTGGGTCAATAGCGTAGTCATTTCGAAAAAAAAAAACTGAATACAGTCTTGACTGTTTTAACTTCAACGATCTGAATAATCTAATTAAGGGTAATCTGTCAACAAGATATAATAATTAATAAATTAAAGAGTTTACTCTGTTTTCGGTGAATCAGAGGTATCAGCTTACGGACGAAATCTTTTTTACACGACAGAAGTTAAAAGTTAAATAAATACATACACGTTAAATGTAATATAGAATATCAATATAAATGTGTAGTAAATAATAATAATAAATAAATACGTACAATATTTACACTTGAAAGTTCACTGATTTTAAAACATATATAAGATTATATTATAGATTTTTGTAATATTATCATTTTAATATTAAAATACGTAATAATAAAAATGTGATTAGTGGAAAGATGTGCTCTTTACCAGACAGCAAACGTTATTGATGACGACTAGAGCCGAACATACACGAACCCGTCCGTCACTGACGCGAGGACGCTTGGTGTCGAGAGGAGCCGAATAAACATATTTGACCTTCGGGCATTCAAATTCATAAAAACAATTAAACACATTTTATATCCATGACCACTTCAATAACAGTTTCTATATTATATTTAAATATTCGTAATTTATGTTTGCCATTCTGTTCTTTTTTTTCCATGTGGTAATTTTAGTTCTCATAAATGAATTCATTTGAACTTTTTCGTTTATTCTTTTATATATAATTTTTTTAATGTATTTAAACAATTATTATCTTCTTATTATTATTATGATTGTTGTAAGTTAAATTTCTATGTTATAAAGCGTTTTAGGTCTTCAGTTTAGTTTACTTTTTTTATTATTACTATTGTATTATTATTTTTGATTGTCGACTGTTGCTTTATCCATGTGTAAATAAATAAATAAATAAACCCGATTCAAGGACACCGATTCGAGCGCCTAGATAAGTTTTCACTTCAAAAAGCCGACTCCATACTCTGTATCCTCATACCAATCGTTCACACTTAACATCTGACGGGAAATAAACTTATTTTAGTATTTAGTATAAGATTAATTGCCCCACAAAACATCGCAGGGGGAACGACTGTTACGGACGGATTTACGCATTATTTGATGCGAGTACTTCGGATTCTGTATTGCTCATCTTAATGTCACTATAAACTTTTGAATCAGCCGCGTAATGAATTGGATTTTGTAGACGATACCTTTTATACCGCTTTTCTACAGTATATAGCTTAATGTTAGGTCTAATGGGTTTTAGAGACACCAGTTTTTTTCGTACGCGTACTATTTTTCTTAATATTGTTCTATGTACCAGATACTTGTACGCAACAATATCAAATTTCATGTAGAACATATATTTAAATGTCTTCTTTGAGTTTTTGACGGGGTCTTAGTTTGTCATATTTGTGACATATATTTCATTCATAGTCTGTTACTTGACTCTCTGTTTTGCAATATTGGTGATACTTTATATAATTCGTTCGGTTATTGCACATTGCACATTTGCACATGAATGTGAGATAATACTGCGGAATGAATTCTGAGATGCCACAAAAATATCATAGAAACTTCTAACAACGGGGCCATCGTCTTGTTAGAGCATTTAAAGTATCACAATAAACTTTCGTTATTAACTACTTGACAATGGTAGTAATAATCTAGAGTATTGGTTGCCAAAAATGAAAAAAAAAATGTATTTTTTTTTATTTAAGCTTACAACAGAATATTTTCGTCATTCGAGCGAAATAGGCTTGAATTAATAGTGCGAATTTTGCAGAAAACGATCAAAACTCCACACCACGCTATCTAATCGATCTAATCATAATTTTGGTTTGCTATATATAATACCATGGCATAGTGACAACACTATATCTTATAGTAAGCACAGTACAATCTAGACACAAACCCCGATATTCGACGTCACGCCTTTCAACTGTTGGAAATACATTGTAATGCAACAAACTAGAAGAGATAACCTTATCACAATAATGGCAGTATCGAATCAATCTGATACAGATTTCATCCCGAATTATCACTTCATATTATAAAACAACCTTCTCCGTCGCGTCTGTCTGTATGTCTGTTCGCGATAAACTCAAAAACGACTATAGGTTTTCATCTCATTTTCATTACTACATAGAGTGATTCACTAGGAAAGTTCAGGTATTTGTCAAGATTTTTTGTAAAATGGTTGAAAAATAGTTGAATTTTTTTTAGGTGGTAGAGCCACGCTGAAGCTAATACTGATTTCAGCATGAATGGGTCATAGAAAACCGACGTGAAGTAACAGTGCTTGCATTGTTGCATTTCGTTCGGTCAGTGAGAGCGCCGGAGGAACCCATCTCATCTCCCCTCCCCTCTCCTCACTTCCACCTCCCCATCCTCCCCTTCTTTCCCCGTCTCCCTACCCCCAAACATATGCTGGAAACACACTTTCGACTCCTCTGGTGTTGCTAGCGTTTATGGACAGCGGTGATCACTTACCATCAGCTGACCCGTCTTTTCGTTTGTCACCTATAACATAAAAAAGAATAACAATAAACAATTAAGATAATAAACAACACAGACAAAGTTGCGGGAATCAGCTAGTTAATGTATATAAGATCGACTGATCACGGTATGCGACTAACCTAAGTGCCACACTAAGGTTGGTGTCACACCTGTTGTATACGAACTACTAAACCTGTGACCTTGATTCACCCAACACAAACATCTCCTAAATAATTCACAAGTAACTCCAAACTCTAAAACTGAAGAATAAGGTATATAATATTAATTTACCCGTCCTTTTCTGTGCTTATATTCGTCACGTTATAAACTGGAACACGCCAACTGCAATAACATCATTACTCCACTGAAGATATTTAACGATCCAGTGTCCTTCTATCTTGTTATCGGTTTGTGTAGAATTGGCCGGTGATTTTAATATGAGGCGGTATACCAAACATTGGTAGTAGCTAGTAGTTAACTAATAAGTAATCTACATAAGTAAAATAATAAATCTTTGAAGTTAAAAGAAAATACTACTGAAGACATTTTCATCATATTTTTTACTTTTTTTTCTTTGATACTTTGTCCTTGTCTAAAAAAATATAATTATATCTACCTCTGATATAAAGTTATTAATCTTTAAGAACTACCTATGGGTTCAGACACAAGGGTCTTGAGAGGCCGTAGAGGAAGCATGATGGCAAAACAGTGTCATGACGTTTACTGTGCCGTCTTACATCCTGATTTTACTACTAATGTGTACTAATAGATGTGTCTAGATTTTTCAATATATAAATGTGACAACGGAATCAAAAAAAAAAACTTTATCCAATTTAGGTCCTAAAAAGGCTCTTACGAACGTTAAAATTACCACCACTTCGAAAAACAACCCAATCATAGAGAGGAACCCACAAAAATCTCGATCTGGTTTATCTTTTCATCATATATATTTTTTACAAAAATAGATAGTTACATTCGTTTTCGTGGATACACAGAGATAGGCCTCATTTCCAGACATCACCATCGTTTACATATTGATTCACTCTATAATAGCCTTTAGACATTAAAACCCGCTTAACATGGCACTTGAACTCACTATCCGGCAAATCGGTAATGTGGTTTGGAACTTTGGTATTAAACCTAACATTTAACAATTACAATAATTTTTTAACCTTCTGAACATGTAATAAAATATTTAAGATATGGTTTGAATCAGAGAAATTTAACTACACCAATATATCATTATTTGATCGCCCATAAAAATAAATTAGGCCAATACACAACAAAGTCATTGTACAAAGTAAACGCTACTCGAATCATGTATTGGACGATCTATTCTTGTCTGTTCCGATTCACAGTGGGAGAGCTTTATAATAGTATGTAGGTACATCTATTAATTTATACAACATATATATAATTAACTAGTAATCGGCCGCGATTTCGTTCGCGTTAGTTCCAATACAATATTTTATTTACATAAATTTTAATCGTTTTTAGAAGTACATGTCTGTCTTTCTGAACACGCATCACTACCATAGCACTACTGCGCTCACGATAAAACCTCAAGAAGATCATAAAGCACATCCTAGAGATGATCGATATTCATCGATGTTGAAGAGACATCGATGTTTAGCTGAAAAACATCGATGTTTTGATGTCAATAATATTGACACATCGATGTTTTGATTTCGATGATAACGATGTTATGAGAACGTTGCATGTACTAACTAGAGACAAAAAAATATCAAATTTGTAAGACGTACTTATAGTTTTTTCTTTGGATGACCTTTTTTTCGTCGCTGACCTCTGTTTTTACATTTAATTGCTGGCAAAAACATTGATGTTTTTTTCTAATATCGCTCATCTCTAGCACATCCTCGAGTAATATTTCGTCTTTGTTTCATTTAAATCGGTTCACTCTATCAAAAGTTATTGTAATTTTAATGACAACGCGACTAAAGTCCGAAACAAAAGTAGATAAGTAAATGGACTTATCACATTTAGATGATTTTATTCATAACAATTTTTATTACTTTAGGTTCCACGCGGATAGAGTCGCTGGCACAGCTAGTATTGAATTAGATTCTACATATTCGTACTTATAAAATCTAAAGAAAAAAATGCCAGTCGCGTAAGAGATCCAGCGATGTAGACACTCACAAATATTAAATGCGCAGAAAATTACACCGCTCCTTATATCTTTTGTGTTTTGTCATCCGTCAAAATGTATTTTCGTATTTGAGGATCACTCAAGGGTCCCTTAAATGGGACGTACTTAGTTATTCATGTCTGGGGCTATACAAATATTTAGATATATTTTTTATGTTACCGGCTTTCCGAATTTTCGCCAAAAACGAATATAACTATTTACGTTTGTAAAAATATATGTCAAAGATAAACCATATCGAGTTCCTTGCGGGTTCTTTTCGATGACTGGGATGTTTTCCGAACCGGTTGCGGCGTTGCTTTAACGTTCTGTTATAAAGGTTCCCATACGCAGAATGACAAAGGAACCCTATTTCGATGCAAACCTCTTGAACTTTCTTCAGTTTGTCGTTGTTAATTTTTTTGTTTTATTTTGTTATTTTAGTTCAGGGTCAACACAAATTATTCGCCATGTAACTACTGCGATTTTCAGGATAAGATAATTCTCTCAAATTTTTTGAATGTCGAAACGAAGACGTCCCAAGGATGCCTTCACCGTCGGCATCCCACCGCTGCCACCAAATTTGTTATACGGATTTGGCCGAAGGCCTTTAAAAAAAAACTATATATATAAAATAAATGGTTTATTGAAAGGATTATTAGGGCAAGTGTCAACCGCGCGGATATTGGATTTTAACTAACGTTCCCGATCGTGTCACAAGTGAAGAAAGTTCAAGAGGTTTGCATCGAAATAGGGTTCCTTTGTCATTCTGCGTATGGGAACCTTTATAACAGTTCGTAAGCGCCTTCTCAAGGACTAAATCGAACATAGTATGTTTAATTTTCATTTTAAGTAATACAGATCAGAATTATAATTATTTTTATTCTATTTGAAAAAAGAAAAGAAGAATCAAGTTTTTTATAGTAACTACAGTTTATAGAACACTTTGTATAATTCAAAAATATTTAAGTCATTTAGAAAAGAAAATGTGAATAAATCTTGGGATGGTTACCAGTAAACAATATATTCGACAAAACCTACAAACCTTTTAAATTTTGTTAGAATAGATAAGTAAAAATATATATGCAGCGTTTAAAATGGATTAAATTATCATTAAAAATGTTTAAATAAAGGATGAATCATTCTGAGTACGTCCCTGGTAAAACGGGAAGCCTTTTGTTGCCAGTGTCCGGGAGACTTGAGTATTTTTTCCCCCGATCCATCTTATTCGCTTCACCGGTATTAATATTCATAAGTAAATTACTAAGATGATCCTGAATGATGTTTCGCGAAAGGGATTTTTAATTTACTAAAGGCGGATTACATTATATGTGGGAAATTGAAAGGCGAGTATTGTATTGGAATATATAAGAATTATATGAATTTAACTCAGCTAACGACTGTGAAGTGTGACTTTGTTCTTAAGAAAATTATTTGTTGTATATGGAAAAATACGTGTATTTTTTAAAATAAATTTAAGTTTTTTTTTGCGTAGAAACTACTGAATCGATTTTGATTAAACTTCACAGCGATAGTCGCCTTTCGTCTTCCTACTAACATTTTTGGGTCAAATATATATTTATTAGTTTATACATTATTTATTTTAAGAATATCTGCCCTAAATCATTAATAGAAGTTACATATACTTAAAAAGAATAATAAACGTTAATATCACTGTGATATCTGGCAAATCAGCCGACCTAGGAAAGCGCTACACGTCAACTCATTGCGACATGTATGTACATTCTTTTAATCAGCTTATCTTCTTATGTGATGTAAGTCTCATTTTATAATTTCTAGTATTTTATTATTGTAGTCCGGTAAAGCTGTTATGACCTTGCCTTGCGAGGTAGCGTAGTCAGTTCGAGGGAAAAAAGTGTTTCATTAGTGTACCATGAGAGCTATATTTTAAATTAAAAAAAAATCAAAAATCGATCGTTCGAGTTACTAAAATTTTGTTTTGTGACTTTTACAGTAAAAAAAAAATGTTTTTCAAGTTTGGTTATATTTTATTTGTAGATTTTTTCATTTCGAAAAACCACTTCCGCAATATTCGACATACAAATATTTCTGTTCTTTAGAAGCGTATAACTTAACAAATAAAGATTACAGATAACAAAAAACTATAAGTTTACATTCATACCTAACAATAGTGCAATTAGGTAAGATATTAATGAATTTTGTACCTCTCTTTTTATTTCGTTGTCCGCTTTTCGTGAAAAAATGTTTAAAAAAACCCTCTGAAACGAATAAACAGAACATTATAAACTGACTCATTTAAATATTCCTTCTACGTTCTGTGGAGAAGTACTCAAGATATGAGATTAAACAGGGCTGCCATTTCATTGTGTACTCACCCACTTGTTCGAAGCAATCGCCTGAGACGACGCGACGAGAAAATGTCAGGGAAAACTGTGAAAGAAAATTATTTCCATTTATTTTTCTATCGCTATCGTTATTTGACGTTGGTGCTGTATTTTAATGAACTGTACTAAAGCAAAAAAAAAAACAAAAAAAAACAATTTGACGTGATGGCCCCGTCCAAGTACTAACCGCTCCCATCGTTACTTAACCTCGGTAATCGGCCAAAAATCGGTATTTTCAACACTCTACCCGAAACAGAGTTTCCCTCCTCTATTGTTCGTCTTACAAAAAGTTTGGCGATCAAAAATAATTATCGACTCTATTGTATTACTAGTAACTAACACTCCATATGTTTCACTGGATCTTAATTTTTCTAGCCACGGACCCCTATAACCCCGGGCTACAACATACGGCCTGACCGCACTATTCTCGTTTTGTGTAACTTCTGATTTATACACTGTTATTATAGTTCATAGAGCGATTTAAGCTATTATTTTACTTAATAAATTCTTACTAATATTATAAGTACGAATATCAGTTTGTTTGTAACGCTTTCACACTTGTAAGTAATGAACTGATGATTGTGAAATTAACTTTAATAACTTTCATCTAGAAAAACAATAGTCCTCTTGAGGGAACATTTTCAAAAATTGTGCGTCCAAACAAACAAGTTTACGATAAGAATATATACAGTACGTAAGTAAACCCAGACCAGAACTAATTAAGGTTCATTTTATTTAACACTTTTTTTTTAAGTCGAGGCAGACATTAGCATTACCAACACAAGTGAAAATTCAAAACAATGAAATAATACGTATATTGGAATGAATATTCGTCTGGTTTCACATATATTGATACTACAAACAATAATTCCAAATACAAAACATTAATATTAGATGTACACAGGCCGCTAAACTAGACGTCGCTGGTCTGACCCAAGCCGCACAAGCTCAATACGCTCAGTCACGCTTTACTAGCATATGTCATGTCATGACGCGAAATCTTATCCTCCTTCTAATTCCTCCTAATCCTAATCGTAATTATATCCTGTCAAAAATATAGCTCAACGCGCCTAAAAAAATTTTCACTTCAAAAATTTCACACTTTTAAAAACTTTGAGTAAAAACCGAATAAAGTCTTAAGAACGAGGTAAAAATATCAGCGCGACATAAAAAAAGTCTTCAAGACATAGAAAAAAATCGTAACACAAAGGCACTCACCGGACCTAAGCTTTGGCATTACACCTTCAAGTGCTAGAGGAAGCTGAGCCAGACGTTTCCACGAAAAACCCAAGGGCAAAGAATCAAAAATAGACTAGAAAAAAATCGAGACATCTCCAGAAGCGTGGTCTCAAGCATTAGACATCAGTACGACTTGCACACCGAAGCGAACTGAAAAAATAATAACATTTTACTTCCCTTAAATTTTTTATTATACATTTTAAAAGTACACAAAACAATATTTTTATTACAACTAGATGCTGTTATATTTTTACATGTATTTATTATTTATAATTAGCAATAAATATATTAAATAATAAAACAATAATAGTTAGGGGATTAATTTTAAATCATTAGGTCTGAAATTCGTTATGACACATTTCTCCAAAATTAAAGAAATCTAGCAAATACCGAAAAGTAAATAGGTAGAATATTGGTAGGTATATTTGACATGATGACCTCTGTAATATAAACTAAGAAATTCTGTGCCACAGGTGACACGGGGCATAATATATAGAATAAATATGAAAATTATTTAGAGGCTTTTTTTTCTCGAACTGACTACGCTATTGGCCTTACTAGGCCTTCACAGCTTCATCGGACTACTAAGGCGAGCGCTTAAGGCACTCAGCCGATTTTGTTTAAGTAAGATGCTCAAGGGTGCACGGCACACCTCGGCTTGGGCTGTTACCGGAAATAACCCGATCTGACCTAGCTAAACTATGCTAAGCTATACATGTATTCATTTTTGAATCATACAATTAAAATTGCATGATTCAAAAACACAACATGTAAATCGGAAAGAAACAAACTAAACTACTCGATTCAGTTCGAATAAGGGAAATTATTTAGAGGCGTTTTATAAATATTTAAACGAGATTTGAAATTAGATTGAACTGTTTTCGTACGACAAGTCCTAAATCAGTCAAATTTCTATATTACCATACTACTTATGTCTTTATTTATTTTAAACCCTACATAATTTAAGATTATCATACGCTCTGTAGCTCAATAGGAAAACAGTTTTAGTGACAAAATAAAAACCTTACATGACATAGCTTATTCACAGAAAAAAAATGGCATTCATGAATTTTAATAATACCATATCTACTTTTTCATACCTTTTTCAAAGACTGGTAAATAATGTTTTCCTATGTTTTTAGTTACACGGAATTTTGTACATTAAAAATAAATTAAATTTGCAGGTCGCGCCATTTCATTTCATGAAACATAGATTATATAATTGAGTTTGTTACGCGACGGTGTGATCTGATCCGAACCTTTGTTTTTCACCACTCGCCGTGCCGTATCATTAACTCGGAGTGGATGCGAGATTTTTTCGACTTTTTAAAGTTAATCCTTTTTTTATTTATGAGAAAGCGAAGCGGTGTCACGGCTCTTTCGGTTTCAAGAGCTTCTCACTTAAAAATCACTGATGATGCGTTCGTGGATTAATTAGTGAAAAAATATTTTTTGTCCGTATAAATTGTGTCTCGCTTAGTCTATAAGAACACTTTTTCTTTCTCTCTTCCATCATTATCTAAGTTCATTAAGGTATTGTAGCAACAACTTTCTTGGATCCTGTGCATCATCAGTAATCTATACATATAAATAAAATTGAAATGTCTGTTATAATGGCAAAATAACAGCTTTTTTTTATTTTTTTTTGTCGAACTGATTACGTTATTGGCCTAGCAAGGTCTTAACAGCTTCACTGGACTACGAGTAAATCGATATGAAAGCATGTACAATACTTATAACAATCAACCAACTATTAATATTTTTGTTTGTCTGTTTTTTTTTTTTTTATTTCAGCTAATCAATGATATATTAATAATAAAACTAAAGTCCCTTGGTATACGCGTGTGTTTCCATAGCTCTTCTAGATTACGGTAATGGATTATATATAGTTTTCACGTTAATGTAGAGAATTTGTACCGAAAGATTTAAATGCGTTATGCAAACATATAACATTTTTAGAAAGTAGAGCAATTTCAATGTATTGTAAATTAATTCGAAAAAATATTGTACATTGATAACAACATACCTTAAATTAATATTTTTTGTATATCTTCAAAATTCTTACATAAAAGTCTACAATGGTGTATGACACCACGGATGAATGATGTAAATACATTACTTAGTTTGGAAATATTAAAGAGACACACAGACAAATATGAAAATCAGTTTTATTTTACAATATCATTGATAAATAAGCGTTTAAAATACCCAATGAGTCGTCCTTTATTCAACAATTAAACATTCACAGTTTTGTATCTCGAGAGTTACTAAAGGTTTATAAGAGGTCGAAAGGGTAATAAATGATCTTAACTTCTGAGTGAAATTACGTGCTTATTGGTGCTTCCTGTTGTTGTAAGATTTAAAGTGATCTAATGAAGTGTCTCGTATAGGGTTGTCACTTTTTATTTAAGAAAATTATGTTTGTAATTTGATAACGTTAGGAAAATTTTATCGACAGAATCGTAGTAAAATTAGTGGGTACAGGATAATTAGACTTTATTTTTGTCGTATTTCCATATATTATATGTACGGATGTTTAACTAATTGTAATACAAAGATGACTTTTACAGAAATTTAGTCGAAGTCTAGTCTAGAACCAGTTCGTAATGCAAACTATATTGTTCAATTAAGACATCATAATCATCAATACGTGAATGTACGTCGTTTATTTTTTTTTTTAAATAATAACGATATAAGGAAAAAATAGATACGTTATTGTTCTTAAAAATTACAGAGTATATAATAACTTTCCTCGTTTTTTCATATTCTTTTTAGTTTATTGTTATTTTATTTTCCTTTAGCGTACTTTCTGGCCTATTATTTGTAACAGCTCTGCTCCCTAAAGCCGTAGCATAGTAATAAATAGTCTTATGTAGTTCTCAATAAACAGAATATAACATACAATTGTTTTTTTCATACATAGCTAGCAGTTCTAAAGATTATCAAGATTAAATTAACAACTAAAAAACATAGCAACGACAGCCTAAACTACTAAGTCGTAAGGCTGTGAAAATTTGCACTTCTTCCATTTCTATCTAGGGTTTAAATACTCTTCTCTCCTTTCTCATTTCCTTCCTGACCTATTTATTGTAGAGTATAAACATTTAAAACCGTCTAAAACTTCCCTAGAACTTTGATCTTCCTGCTTTGTAACAGTCTAATCAGTGTCTTATTCCCCCAATTCTTAAGACAATGACACTAACCCACTATCTTGCTTTAAATAGTTTTATTCTCCCATATAAAATCATAACTGAAAATTATCTCTTTTAGAGTTTAGAAACTAATGTAATAAACATAGAAGTAGCTATTCAAAACCCGTTCCGTTATGGGAATGAACACAATCAAAGGATAGTCGGTAAGATAATCTTATATTGTTCAAGAGAGTTACGCTTCATAGCGTTTCTATGGCAGGAATAATGTTGAAATGTGATATTAAATACTAGAGTTTTGATTCCTATGTTTCATAACTGTAACAAATAGAGGTGGTTATGTGACTACAACTGATCAAGTAATGTGTTATTAATTTGTTATAGATAACTAATTATTCAAGAGATCATTATTTCGTTTTACAGTACCTTTTTTTATTGTAACACGTTAAAGTGACTGCACTATGTCTGTTATTATTGCCGACAACGACAATGGTAGCATACTAGTATAGTTATCGAAAAAAAACAAGGAAATATAATGCTACAATCCATATGTGTGAAAGAGACTTTCACTCCTTTAGACCTAATGTCACTATATCTAATACCTTTAAACATGCAATTCTTGTATAATTTGATATTGTTATATATGCATGGGATCTCGGAAACGGCGTCAGAGATTTCCGTGTAACTTAGTATGTGGTGGTGTACAATTTATAGATCTAGCTAGATTTCATTCATAGAAAAATTTTTATCTAAATTTTCAGGCAATGAAAAAATATAGCTAGAATATAAAGGAAAATCTGTCTAACCCCAGTTCGAATCCGAGTGACAGAAAAAGAGATATCTATTTGTATTTTTTTTTTTAAATAAAAAAACTAATTTTGTGAGGCAAATCTAATAGTTTATTTTAATGTAAAAATGTTTTTTAAACAACCGAACTAGGCTCGGTCGTCCAGGAACTTATTATCGCATAATTGTTGCAAAATAGGAAATTACCCAATAGCAGAATAATTGACAATAGTTTAAAACAACGATTGTAAAATATTGTGTCTGATATTTGACATCCTCTGTTAAGGTGAGGTTTTAGTCAAAGCTTAATTAATGGATGCAACAAAAAAAAAAACAATCTATACTAATATTATAAAGAGGTAAAGTTGTAGTCCGGTGAAGCTGTTAAGACCTTGTTGGGTCAATAGCGTAGTCAAATCGAAAAAAAAAGAGGTAAAGTTTGTGAGTTTGTGACGTTGTTGGGGATAGTCGCAGTAACTACTAATCCGATTTCAAAAATTATTTCAATGTTATATAGCTCATCTATCGACGATGGTTATAGGCTGTATATCAACACGCTAAGACCAATATGAGTGGAGCACCAATGAAGAATGTTTCAAAATCGGGGTTTTTTCCTCTTGACAGCTTTCGCTGCGTGATAGCTTTAGTCCAAAGCAATTATCCACCCGAACAAAGTCGCGGGCAGAGGCTAGTATTTTATCTACTAAAACCTTCTTACAAGTTATCCCTGAACCACAGAAATCTGTCATGTAGTTTTTTTTTATATCAAAGGAGGCAAACGAACTGGTGGGTCACGTGATGTTAAGTGATCACCACCGTCTATAGACACTAGCGACATCAGGGACGTCGCAAGTCCATTGCCACCCTGTATATGGGAGAAGAGGGAGGGGAAGGAAAGGGAAAGCAGGAAAGAGGAAGGGACGTGGGCCTCCGGCTCTCTCACTGACCGAACGAAACACATCAATGCAAGCACTGTTATTTCACGTCGGGTAATGTGAGACGGGTGGTACTACCCCGGAGGAGCCGACCCATTCATGCTGAAACCAAAAATAGCTTCAGCGGGGCTCTACCACCTACAAAAGTTACTGCAAACATAGCACATATACAACCATGCTATATAAAGCTGTCTTTTTTTTAATTCTGTTATTAATACTTGTAATTTTTTATATATTCATAAGAATAAAAGTTCGTTAGAAGTCTCAAATATAGATATGATCTATACATTATAAGATATTGGATGCAACAAATATGAATACAAAAGAGAAATAACAGCGGCGTATATAAATCAAGGGATTCCACTTCCGAGGTATCATAATGAAATCGGTCTTGTGAAAGGAGATTTAAGGCGAAGGTATATTTAATTTTTTTTAATAATCGTTCTGTTTAACTGTTGGGTATCCTAGGTATTCTAGGTTAGTCTTGTAGTATTTATGACGCCGCGAAAAAGACTATGATATTTAGGCAACCAGAACGGTACATCAATTTAATATAAGTTGTACTAAGTGTTAATGACACAGCGGGACAATACAATGAGGCAGTATAATTTTAACATTAAAATAATTCTATTTAGTAATGAACTTGAAATCATATTTAAAGTATTTATAATTAAAATTGAATTCTTTTTCTAAATATTTTCTATATTTTAGCGTTAGACCATAACCTCATGTAATGTTAAATGTGTGATATGCTCTAAGATGGTAAACGTGTTCGGTGTTATTACAAAAAAGTTAAATACGTATTAAATACTTATTTAAAAAGGTTTCGTACTAAATGCACCGCGCTCGCCCGAGGCAAGTTCGCGTTATCCTTTTTTCGCAAGTCTAACCTAAACTAACCAAAGCGAGATAAAAGAGCAAGATGCCGAACATTCATCAAGCGCGGTTCATTTAAATTGTAACCTTTTTAAAGCAAGTATTTAATACTTATTTAACTTTTTTGTAATAACATCGGTTAAGTCCAGAGGGGCTCTGGCTCTCAAGTTACAGTTGCCGAAACACACAAATATGTGTTTGGCGACAGATTTTTTAATTCGTGGGTAGTAGATAGTCAGGTAGTTATAGATAAAGCGCTACCACCATACTAATTCAAATTTAACAAGGAGTTTAATGAGTTTACTGTGATACAATTATTCAAGCTTTTTGGTATATTATATCTTGCGGGGTGGTAGGGTTTCGCGGGGTGGTAGGGTTTTACAGCCCGACTGGGTCGCAACCACCATGTACATAGCGAAAAAGCCCGTCGTAGTGACTCGCTTTTGCGAGTCACGTTTCGGTACAGCCTGTGCATATCCAGTACCAGACGACTTCTTTCGTCATTATGGCTTGCATGACAGCGACGACCGACGATGGATGATCTGTCTCTCGGTGGTCGCCACTGTTTTTGGATTGTACTATGCTTACCATCAGGTATAGTGCAGTCACTTTGTCGTGATTCAATAAAAAAAAAAACTTGGTCATAGACTGAGATTGCAATCTAGCATGGAGCTTAGCTCAAGTCTAGTGTTACCTCGAGCTTAATGACTAAATAGGCTCAATCGTATTAACGTGTAATATTCAATTTTAAAATTTCAATCAAACAAAATATTAATCACTTAAAAATATCAATCAAAAAGGCTTACCCTTAAAAGGCGCACCTTAAGTAAAAGAAAAAACTGCCAAATCTCACAGTACGAGTGAGACGTCATAATTCGAATCGAAAGAATAAAGATAAAAACTCTGGCAGCCATTGAGATTTCCCCCGCGTATACGGTGTTTTTATTACAAATCTCATCAGATAAGTGAGATGGGGGCGGTGATGTATGAATTTTGCTATTTTTAATTTAAATCAATATTTACCTATATTAACATTGGTATTGTATTGTTATTAAGCTATAAAGGTAAGATTCATTTGCGTTTAACTTTTAAAATTTCGATTCATTATTGAAGCAATAATGCGAGCTTAAACAAAAAAAAAGGTTATTGTGCAGATAGCCAACTCCGCTATTGAGCATTCACAGTTCACCTTTTTTCGGTAATGATCGATTCTGTTGTTACGTCGGATAATGTATTTAGTAGTCCTATGAAGCTGTTAAGACCTTGCTAGGTCAATAGCGTAGTCAGTTCGAGAAAAAAAAAGTTGGATAATCGCAACGCCACACAACCTGCTTACAATATAGTTTGCTTAACATATTTCCTGACCTAGACTTTCATTATTTTACAGGTCCGATGAATCATACTATGATGTTAAATATATAGTCGATAAGTTATAGGGTTGCATATCATATGTTTAATAAGGTATCCTACTTTATATTTGTTATACATACTTCATAGTTTTCCCTAAAAATAAGATATGAGGGAGGCGGCTCTTAAGAGCTCACGCAACACACCAACAACTGCTTGGAGAAAGATTTGGAGAAAGAACTCCTATGAACTTAGAAAAGGCCCTAGTACCAGGCGAAAATCATTTAATTTAGTAAAAATAAACCATTTATCTAAATAAATAGACATTACCTACATAAGTGATAAATTTATATATGCAAAGTAAGACAAAAAAAATATGGAAATTGAAACAGTAAAATGCGTTTCCAATATAAAATAAACCTCCTTGGTAATGTGTTGATACGTTATACTCAACGTATGGGATTTATTGTTGATAATAACTCGAGTTTAACGCCTAGCACATTTGTTACGAAAATATTTGCACTCGACACCGGCACCTTTGAGTGAGTTTTTATTATACTTTCAAGCGAGACTTTAACGTAATGCGTTCGCGATATGTGAAATTGTATACTTTTATGAAAAGCGGAAAATAATAAAAAATATGTCAAAACAGGCATTTCATGTTCATCGCCCTGGCAACTCTAACACAGGCCCGCATGGTTAAGGCGCACTAGTGTTAAGTGCGCCTCCCATAAGTTCGTCAGAGAGGGCCAGACCTGGTCATGAGTTGGGACCCTGATGAGTAGTCAAAACCTTTTTTTTACGTGAGGAAATTCCTTATGGATACCCACCCTCCCGAGGGAGAGGGTGGGTTATGTCTGTCTCCCACGGACTAAAACTTTTTTTTTTCGAAATGACTACGCTATTGACCCAGCAAGGTCTTAACAACTTCACCGGACTACTAAGACGAGCGCTTAAGGCACTCAGCCGATTTTATTTTGGCAACCATCTCAAGGGTGCACGGCACACCTCGGCTTGGCTATTGCCTGTTGCATGCAAAATCGCGATCTATCTTAGCTAACCTAGCTAACTATTCAAATATGTATGAGTTGTTGAAACGTATATATGTACCAATCATACACGCCTCAACAACTCCTCCATATATTTATTATCGGAAAATTGAAAGTTTTGCAGTTCGATAAGGGAAAAAAACTTCATGTGTAAGCGTGTAGGTGTGCACGTGTGTGGGGGTGATCGTGTAGTGTTATAGCAGTGATGTACATTTGTGTGTCACCGTATTGCGCAAGCAACGCTCTCAAGGGCTCCCTACCGAGGGATCGAACCTAGGCTTGAGCCGCTGCCAGGGGAGGTCTAATCGGGTGTGCGGGAGCGAAATTAACCCCCAGACCACGGCGGCGTGATCTGTGGTTACGCGGGCGAGGGCGTGAACACGCTTTGTTTCGAGGGACAGGCTGGTACTGATCGTTCGCTAACGTGATTAAATCAGGAGGGTCGGTAAAAATGTGTCGCGGACGTCTTTTATAACGCGCAGCGTTAGGTACGGGTACGGACAAAAACCCCACGGTGTACGTCTTCCACTATGGTTGGGGCGGCACGAGATCTCTATAGACTTCATCGCGCCGCCACAGCGGTGTGGCTCAGCAGCAGAAGTGCCGCCGCCGGGCCTTCGTCTTATAAGGAGACAGTCGGGTACACACCGGCCGTCTCCTTCTCGTCCGCCGGACCTGTGCAATGGGAAGATGGGGCCCCCGACCCACTTCCCCTAGGTCCGGCTACGCTAGCGGGAGTAGGCGCGTGAACACTGGCGCCTCCTCCTACCAGGTCTTCTTTGGCGGAGAGGGCCGCTTAGAAAGTCCTTCTCACGAACGCTCTCCACCGCCTCCTTCTGCGAGACGACCTCCTCACAGAAGGGGGCAACAACATTCTACACATTCTCGCTGCTGAGCATGGCTTTGATGACACTTGGCAGCGAGAGATGCTCACCTACCGCTGTAGCCAAGATGCGGCGCCATAAGTAGTCAAAAACCTGCCGGGTTGGGTAGAAGCACTGCAGAGGCCGTTCCTGTCCACCCGGCTTAATGGTGCAAGACGAAAAAAAGGCGTAAAGAATGATGACGGAAGTGAAAACTTTATTATTTAAATTTAAATTAAATTATTTAAAATTCATAATTTGTATACATATTTAAATTTTTAACATTAGTCTAGTTCTCACATCTATTGGCAGTCTATGTAATAACTGTATACATTTTTATAAAGTATATTAATCAGTCAAACGTGTAATGAGCTGCAAAATATAAATATTACATGTACACAGGCCACTATACTACACATCGCTAATTTGATACCAGCTTAATACGTCACGAGCATGTCGAGGTCACCTGGTGACACGAATTCATAAGTTTCCCGACGAATAGAAAAAAAAAAATAACGCGAGTGTAGCCGTGAACAAAACTAGTAAGTTATAACATGCAAAATGACAAAAGAATTGTTTAGACTGATAATTTCTGAGGTCAGCGTGTTCAAACGAACATAAAATAAGCACTGAGTAATCTATACTAATATTATAAAGAGTTCAGGAACTACTGGTCTGATTTAAAAAAACATTTCATTGTTATATAACTTATTTATCGAGGAAGGCTATAAGTTATATATCATCACACCAAGAGCAATAGGAGCGGAGCACCAAGGAAGACTGTTTTTTTTTCCTTTTGAGAGTTTCCGCTGCGTGTTAGAGTTAGCTCAAAGGAACTATTCCACGCGGACGAAGTCGCGGGCAGAGGCAAGTGCATTATTATACGAATAATTATTTCCCGCATGAGTATGTACGAAAGATTTAACTGGCAACACAGTGAATGCGATCACCCGAACAGAATCACCCTAAAACATTATTATAATCTAGATAATAAAAACGATATAAAATTTAATACCGGTTTTTTTTAACGGAATATGAAAAGCGAGTGTTTCATATCAGTTGTTAAAATAATACGATGGATTTAGACGATGCAGGGGCACGTGCCGAGTGTAAAAATCCTGTATATAGTGCCGTTTTTTTATAACTCTAGATAGCTTTATTCGAATAAAGTTTTTTACACTAAAATCTATTGGCTACTTATCCAACTATACTAAACATCTTTTTTATTTGCGAGAAAAAAACATATTTTTTCTCTCTTTCTTATTTTGGCAACCAATGCTTTTTTAAAACTACTTTTTTCTCGCGGTTTCGCCTACGTTAATATAGACTTCATGTATACTTTGTGAACAATATTTCTTTATAAAAGGGTGTTTTTTTTTGACAGGAAAAAAAATACAGTTTTAATTGAAGTTTTACAGTGTGTTAGTTAAATACATACATATAAAACAATTAAGATATATAAAGCTTATTAGAAGTGATCTCCACTGGCTCATTTTTTCATAGTTTTTACAGTTTTTCTTTTTTTTTGATGCCGTAGAAGCATTCGCCAATGTTACTGTTTATATTTCTCTTCTACAAATATTTCTCTAAGATCTCCAGGGAGTTTTTATAGTAACTAAAAATGCTTCGTCCTAGATACAATTTATTATTCAATTCACTTATGTCCCATAATCCAAGCATATTTGATATAATACCATAAATATTAAGGGTTTAGAAAATAAAACCACTACATGACTGGTCGAGATCATTCAAAATCTATTTTATGTAATCAATAAGCCATAGAAGCGTATGGAATAATGTTTCTAAATCTAAACACATACACTCATATTATAGTTAATTGGGTTTTTGAAATATTTTTTAATAAATGGAAAGATCATATATAAGGTTTATAACAAAACTATTTTTTTTTCGCAATAATTCAAAAGTTATTTCAAAATAAAGATTAATTTTTGAATCCAGTACCTACCGAAGACACGCCGACAGCTCCCGAATAAGCCCGAGCGCGAGTGACGTCATAATGTTATTTTTCACTCATTGCAATTGATATAGAAATAATAAGTGCAGTGTTTTGATCTATTTAATTTTTATGTCATTGTTAAATATTCAAATTTATATTGAAAATGTTAGTTCAAAAGTTATCGTTCTTGTTTTGTACCATTATGTACGAATACTACAAAAACAACTCCTGACAAAATGTTTTAAATGTTCCCCAAGATGGTTAAAAAATTGGTTGTCATAAATATATCAACATCAGGAATGTTATCAGACTTTGCTTTAATAAATCCTTTATCACACATAGCTAATCGAAACCAACTAACAACTCGTTTTTTAACAATACATTTTTAATATTATTATCTAGTCACGTGTAATGGCCGTAAACGCTGTACTGTTATTAGATAGCTATGACATTATGACGTCACAACTATGGTGACCAATCATGGCGCGTTTATAATCACGTGATTTTTTTTTAATTTTATCAATTTTTAATTGTCTATAATTAATTGAATTTTTTTTTTTAAGTTTTTTGCCTTAAATATCAATATTATTAATAATAAAGTTTTAAAATACATAAAAAAACAATATTTTTTTAGCGAGCCCAGGGGACGTTACTCCACCTTTATGGTTAAAAAAATACTGGTGAAACCCGCATGAAAATCCATTCAACAGTTTTTTTAGTTTATCACGAACAGACAGACAGACGCGGCAAAAAACTTTGTTTTATACTATATAATCATTGTATTGTTGAAAAACAAAAACTGCAACAAACATATCGAGTAGTCAGTGCAAGTCAGCTATCCAATATCAATATAATATGAAAACTAAGGCCTAATTGAGGTCAGCGTTGTAACCTTTGAAGATATAATTGAGACAACAATCCATTATCTAATTATTATCTCGGAAAATTATTTCTTGGTTTCCATTTTATTTATATGTATAAAATTTAAAACTAAACAAACAACTGCCAACAACTTTAACAACCCCGAAACAAATCCTACAGGATATCTCCTTATCTTAAGCAGCTATTATTATTTCCTTTGGAATAATACCAATTTTATGTGGCCCTTTTTATTTGCCATACCAGTTTTACTGTTAACATAAAGCAAGAAAATAAAAGATTTGTTGTAAAAATTAAACTCTTAAGAATACTCCCCTCAAACCCGGTTATAACAAAGGAGGTTATAATTTTTATTATTGTTCTAAAAATGGCCGTATCTTACGGCGCCATTTTTGTTTTTTAGAATTCGAATTTTAAAACGCTCCGAAATAAAACACGCGTAAAATGTGTTCGCATTTCTACTTTTTTATGGCTAAATTTAAATTACCTTAAATTAAATGTTGCAATGAATAGAATAATGGATTGAAATATCTCTTTCGTTGGATATTTTTTTGTGATAATACTTATACTACAGGGTACAATATACATACATATCACAATACTATTAATTTGTGAGACAAAACTGATAATATTCAATGCAGTAATTAAATATTAAAATAATTGACACGTAGTGCCTATAAGGAATTCAAAATGAACTTTATTCATACTTTTTCTTTTCAATTTTATGATACACATACACATAGAACTTTTACGGGTGAAAAATGTTTCTGTTGAGTTTTTGATGCGATTTTGCTAAGTAGTATTTTTTTGTATTTAGTTCACAAACCAGACGTCAAATGAAAAACGATAACCCACATTTTAGCGAACATTTAACATAAATGTGGGCTAGACTTAAATAGTGAATACAACCTGCTTAAAACTCAAAGTATACGTGACGAGTTTCGATAATCTATGCTTAGAAATGGTTATTATTTAAAGGAACACAAGAAAATAAAAATGCTAATATATTTTAAACTTCCTTCGTTAAATTGTGAACAAATAGGCTTAAACTTCATTAACACACACGAACTGCGAGCAAAAGGTTGTATGTTACAAAGTTTTTTTTTTACCTTTTCTATAATTTTAGTTGAGATTTAACTTACCTATGTATTGTGTTATTTCTTTGATTAATACCCTCAGACACAAGCTCACTTTGTATAAAACGTGTATACGTCCCGTGATGACATATAGCTGCCCCGTTTTTGCGCATATGTCCAAAGATAACTTTCATAAGCTGCAGGTTCTCCAAAATCGTGTTTACGTAAAGTGACCGGTGCTCCGTGGTACATTCGGAGAGTTGATCTCCATAGAGATCTAGAGATCCCTTCTATCTGGGTGTACGTAAAATCACTTACGATTAGTTATTTTGAAAAAGCCGCGAATCATCCCAATCCGTTAGTGGTATCCGCCGCAAACTATGAATCCGTACCTAACGCTGCGCGTTATAAAAGACGTCCGCGATGCATTTTTACCGACCCTCCTGATTTAATCACGTCAGCGAACGATCAGTACCAGCCTGTCCCTCGAAACAGAGCGTGCTCACGCCCACGCCCGCGTAACCACAGATCACGCCGCCGTGGTCTAGGGGTTAATTTCGCTCCTGCACACCCGATTAGGCCTCCCACAGCAGCGGTTCAAGCCTAGGTTCGATCCCTCGGTAGGGAGCCCTTGAGTGCGTTGCTTGCGCGATACGGTGACACACAAATATACATCACTGCTACAACACTACACGATCACCCCCACACACGTGCACGCCTACACGCTTACACATGAAAGTGGAAGGGTTTACTTTTTTCCCCTTATCGAACTGAAAACTCTCAATTTTCCGTTGATAAATATATGGAGGAGTTGTTTAGGCGTGTATGCTTGGTACACATATACGTTTCAACAACTCATACATATATGAATAGTTAGCTAGGTTAGCTAAGATAGGTCGCGATTTTGCATGCAACAGGCAACAGCCAAGCCGAGGTGTGCCGTGCACCCTTGAGCTGGTTGCCTAAATAAAATCGGCTGAGTGCCTTAAGCGCTCGCCTTAGTAGTCCGGTGAAGCTGTTAAGACCTTGCTGGGTCAATAGCGTAAACATTTCGGAAAAAAAAACTTTGATTAATAAGGGACTCATTTTTGTTTGACTCCCATTTTTAATATGTAAATACCGACTACTTTTCAGATATTGCGTTATTTCTCATAAAAAAAAAAAATTAATTTATTTCTTGGGACATACACTAATAAACACTTCAGTTCATGTCCGTAGCCAATTGAAACTTAATTGACAATGGACGATAAAAATCATTGTCATAATAAAGTGAACCTAAATAATAATATAATTATACATTTTAAACACCAATAAACGGTACTCAACGACTAAAAACCAAATTATGGGGATATACTTGAAAAATGACGTCATAAAAGATGACATTCAGAGCGACGTTCCAGGTTTGTAATTTTATATGATTTTTTTACGCCGGCGACGCGTGCGCATGTTAATGACTGTTTTTATGTATTATACATGCTGTTATGTTTTTACGATTGCCTGTATATATAATGATAAAGGGTGCTCCGTCCATTATCTGCTATTTAGTGCTAATTGACTGGTTTTTAGTGCCGATGACGGTTGTTGTCAGCGGTTTTTATTACCGATGAGTGTAATGGCTCAAATGGTTGTGATTTGGAAATTAAGATTACGTGGATTTTTATTAGGCTGTATTCAATTATGAATTGCATCAAATTTAATTTTGAAATGAAATCTTGTTTAAGCGCGTTGAGCGGTACTTTTTCAGCAAGCAATAACTTTATAATTGAGGTTAAACTTTTTTAGGCGCGACTAAGAGGTAATTGAACGACAATGCAACGGAAGTCCGTTACGACAATATGCCGTCACGTTTCTATACCATCCGGTTTTTAAATATTTTTGATATTGTCAATAAATAGTTTATGAACAAAGCAATGAAAAATGTTTGAAAAAATCAATATTTTTTTTTAAATTGAATAATAAATACGTCATACAATAGAATTAATGATGTATATATGGGTGCGCGATCGTGCTGCCATCGGGTTTCAATGTAAGTAAGTAATAAATTAAATGAAGTCATCATTATCTGTAATGGCGTCTATCAGCTTATTCGGAACTTAAATAACACAGAAAATATTATTAACAAGGCTTTGTTATTAAGAAAAATAAAAAAATAGAGAAGTACGTAACAAAAATCTTAAAAATATTTAATTGAAATATCAAATCATACATTTAAAATAAGTTTTACTTCATGGGACGGTTACACGCTCTCTTTTTTGCGTCATGGCATGTTAATAAGCGTGACCGACACTTAGCTTGTGAGGTTTGCGTCAGACTAGCGACGTGTAGTATAGAAGCCTGTGTCCGTGTAATATCGATATTTTGCAGCTCATCATTCGTTTTAATCATGAATAGACTTTATATAAATGTATATACTAATTGCTCCGAGTACCAATAGATATGAAGACCACACTAAGTTTCGTAGGTGGTAGAGCCCCGCTGAAGCTATTTTTGGTTTCAGCATGAATGGGTCGGCCCCTCCGGGGTAGTACCACCCCTCTCACAGATAATCGACGTGAAATAACAGTGCTTACATTGTTGTGTTTCGTTCGGTCAGTGAGAGAGCCGGAGGCCCACGTCCCTTCTTTCCCTTTCCTTCCCCTCCCCCTTCTCCCATATACAGGCTGGCAACGCACTTGCGACGTCCCTGATGTAGCTAGTGTCTATGGACGGTGGTGATCACTTAACATCACGTGACCCACCAGTTCGTTTGCCTCCTTTGATATAAAAAAATACTAATGTTAATAATTTCAATAAACAAATTCTGAAATTTAAATATTATCATTCACACTATAATTAATACGAAAATACAAAAGAGGACACATTTATTGTTTTGAGTTTTCACTTCTGTTGGCAGTCCTTACTACTGCCTCAACTTTTTTTTTTGTAATTAGAACTCTTTACGAGCTTATACGTATAGATAGAGCTTTTAAAATTAAAGTTATGTTCTGTTTATAACGAAGTTTTTCTTTGAAATTATCAACTGAATTTGAACACCAATAGGGAATTAATTATTTATGTGCCCTTCGATAACTATTTTTTCAGTTAAATTATTTAAAAAATAATAATTAGATAGTCCGATGATTTAGCAACTTAAATTTAACAGAAAGTTAGCAATCGTGATGTTTTTCTGGTCAGGATATTCTAAATTTCCCCGTAAAAATGATGTTATGCTTACTAAAACATGTTGTGTTAACAATAGACTTAGAGAAAATCATAATCAAAAATACTTTATTCAGTTTAGGCTCTAATAAGGCACTTATGATCGTCAAAAACTACCACCAGTTCGGAAACAACCCAGTCATCGAGAAGAACCGGCAAGAACCTCGATCTGGTTTATCTTTTTAACAAATATATACAATATTTAGATTATATTACATACATGACAGAAACATTTTTAATGGGTGCACAGAGATGAGTCAATTCCAGACATCACTATTGTTCACATACTGATCGACTCTATAATAGCCTTTTGAGACAAAAACCCGCTTGACATGGCGCTTAAATTCAATAGAATCAAGAGAATATGAAGATGCAGTTATGCGTTGTAACTATTGCGTAGAAATATAAACAATAACTAGGAAAATAATAGCCGAATTTAACTCGATCAATAACTAGTTTATGGGGGTCTACGACACGTCCGAGTGCATTTATATCGAATGGGATTCGAGTTTATTGCGAGATGGCCCGTTTAACTGAAATCTCGATTTCTTGTCCGTAAATAATGTGAATAAAATATTTATGTACAGTCGTCAACAAAAATAAATATACAAATAAAAATGTATTAAAAAGTGAAACTAGTTTCATTTGTATGTAGTATTCTTGAAAAAATAACATATGATTTAGAATAATAAGTCACTTGACAAATATGTTTCAAAACTCATCGCTTCACACTATATAGCTTCTACAAGTACATGTACTCGTCGCAAATATGGGAGACAAGCATAATTAAATAGATACTCATAACTATTACGTACTGAATTTCTAGAATGTACTTTTTACCCGTAGTCATGGAATTCATCTGTCATTTTTTCGTAATACAAAAAAAAACATAAAAAAAACGTTGTTTGTAGTTAGTTCACACACGGTAGAAATAAAACTTTAAAAAAAGATACTGCATTCCTTTCAACAAAATCTCACAAAAATCAGTTCATATATCAGTGTGTACAGGCGGAGGAAGTGAAATTACTTCGGCTTATATGTATTAAAATATATATGTATACATGACAATGCTGACAAACTAAATACTATACGAAGCCTTTAGTATGAATACTTAACTAAACATTTACTCATTTTGGTGTACTAGTAAACTCAGACCGACGCATACATACTTAAACATACACACAACTACATACGTACCTTACGTTTCACGCGTAACGCGTAACGAAATTTTTTGTCTACCTTGGCTTGTGAAGTTTCACTTTAAAAATATTTCTGTAAATAATGTGTCAATTATTGACAACGTTGTGAATTAATGATAATTTTTTGTCAAATATTGAAACTGCTTTACTATATATTACATGATGAAAAAACTACGTAACACAATAAACGTTTTCTTTTACTCACATTCGAGCCCAACGAACCCTAAAAATGAATAACTCAAAATTTTTATAGTCACGCGCCGGTGCCGCGACCGAGTATTTTTTATAGTGATATAACAAACCGATATCTCGATATAAAAATACATACATTTTATGATCGATTTTAATTTATTTTTGTCATCGTAAATGTCGACCGAGTAACTTTGGGCTTTTCGACTTTATTTGTTACCCACGCGGTTTTTGATGTGCTCGCTTTTGTATTCGTTTTGTTACTTTAACGACTGCATTTATTTTAATTTGTATAAAGGAAATTTAACCGATGTTATTATTAATTTTAATAATGTAATTTAACCGGTGATATATCCAGATTGAAAATATCGAAAACAAGTTGAGGTAGTCACATTAGGGCTCAAAATTCAAAACAATGGAATAAGTGTGTTCTTTTAAAATTTAGAAATTAATTATGGTTTGAGTTATTTAAATTATATAATTTGTAAATTGCTATTATTATAGGTACTTCGAGTAATTACCATATATAATATATTTTTATACAATTTATTAATCAAAAATATGATGGGATGCACAAGCTGAATACAAAATATTAATATTTTATGTACACCGACCACTACACTACATAATATAATTATATAGTATACTTATAATTACTCTGGTGCAAGTGCAATATGTCACGAACATGTCAAGATCATTATTAAAGAAGTTTTCATTTAAAAAAAAAAAACATCGAGCCGTCACAGGACGACAGATGGGAAATATCAAAATTGTTTTGTATAAGTTATATACCTAAAAGAACAGATTACGACAGGAACAGCTATGGCATAATGAAAAGATAAAGCATTACAAATTTGTTCCATATAATATAATATTTTTATTAAATACATAAATTCAACTAGGCACAGGCGCGGTATTTTTGGAAGGATTTGTCAAAGGGCTCTACTAGGTCATCGGCGCTTGCCGCGTAACATTTGAATAACGAGTGACCGCCAAAACAATTCGAATCCTGTTTGTTTACAGATAGGGTTGCAAATGTTTTTAAGTATTTCGTTAATAGTGCAAAGTTCGTGTTTTGCGTCGCCACGTCGTAACAAGCCAGGATCAGGTTTAACCG
The DNA here is from genome assembly GCA_014332785.1 of Antheraea mylitta. NCBI lineage: Eukaryota > Metazoa > Arthropoda > Insecta > Lepidoptera > Saturniidae > Antheraea > Antheraea mylitta. Next base: position 2,667,869 of record JACEII010000050.1, on the reverse strand, counting down.
CGCCTGTAGATGTTGCACATCAAAAATATTTCATTCAATTTAGGCCTTAAATCCAGTTTAACGTTAAAATTGCCATCAGTTAGAAAAACAACCTAGTCATTAAGAAGAACTGGCGAGAAAATCGATCGGGTTTATCCTTTTAATATGCATATTACCATAAAACACATAAAAGTTACAATTTACAACTTTAAGGGATGTACAAGGGGTAGCGTCATTTCCAGACATAACCATCGTTCACATATTTACTGTTCGTAGTCCGGTGAAGCGTTAAAACCTTGCTAGGTCAATAGCGTACTTAGATCGAGAAAAAAAAACATATTTATTGATCCACCAATTAATAGCCCTTACAATTAATACTCCTTTGAAATAATTCTTAAACTTACTATTCGATTTTTTTTTTCTCGATCTGACTATGCTATTGACATAGCAAGGTCTTAACAGCTTCACCGGACTACGGTCTACAATTACTATTCGATAGATTTATAATGTGCTTTGGAACATTGTTATAAAACCTAACACTGTTACCTAAGACACTTTTACTGAGCCGGAAATATGGGATAAGAAATTTGTCACTGTGTCTAGTATTTACCGTATTTTTACTAGTATCAACAATTTGACTGATTTGTACACAAAGAAAACTAAATCGTAAATACGTTTTCAAACGTATAAAACTGTTCTCACTATAAAGAATTCATGAACTTAGCAATAAAATTGTTCATAGATCTAGATAATATCTAGCTGCTGTCGTTTCTTAGTTGCTTTAGTGTCGATTTAGTGCCCTAACTGTTGACGTACAGAAACATTGTCGTTTTATTAGATATTTTTATTCCATTTTCTCAATATACACAAGATTAAATAATTGTATGTTTAAAGATAACCTCTTATAAAGATCGGCCATATTGGATCCGCCATTTTGAATTTTGATATAACAACAACATAATATATGTACTAGTATAACACCTCTTATCAAATAGAAACAACTTTTTAGGAAGAGACGTAAAAATAATTTTCTTTTTTTATATACATATATCATGGAGGCCAACAAACAGGCGGGTCACCTAATGTTATGTGTTCACCGGCGTCCATAGACACTAGCCAGGGTCGCAAAAGCGTTGCTAGCCTGTATTTAGGGAAATGTAGAAAGTCGAGGAGGGAGGGGGGAGGAGGTCAGCCTCCGGCGCTCTCACTGCTCGAACGAAACGCAACAATGAAAGTACTGTTGTTTCTGTTGACAGTTGAAAATTTTGATAAATCGACCCGTAGAACTAAAATGTTAATTTTACAGTACACAATCCGGTACATATAACGTTAAAAGTTACATCCTTTATTTGCAAGTCCTATTCATACTTCATACTTCTGACATCTACAATTACACTACTCAACATAGTTCCTGTGATTTTTTAACAAAAAATATTTTAAAAAATTCAGATAATAATATATATAATTCACGTGAAAAAAAACTTTTTACGCTAATTTATTATTGTCGGTTTTCGATCACTAGACGGTTAGCATAAGGGTTGTTTAAAACATCAAAATATAATTTGCAATAATTAACAATATACATCAAAACTTTCTACCATAATTCGTAACGCTTAACTTGTATTTAAATTAGAAGAAAATCCAATAATAGGCAGCTTAATATCATTAAAAATCAAATTAACCACCCTTTACTATTTCCAATACTCGACATCAATGAACTTCCATTTTGTTCCGCTAAATAAAAAAAGAAAACCGCGCCAAATTAAATAGAATTCATTTCCATCTTTGTGTAAAACCTCTTTCCTATACACTGTAAATAACCTGGCAGATTTAATATAACATCGTACTAGAAAATAAACCTAACTTTTCGAGAAATAAGACACAAATTGCCTCGTCGTTGAAAAGGTTTTTGAATTGGTGAGATCGGTATCGAGTGAAAATTATCTGCTCGCGTCCCTTTGAAGCGATTTGTCGTGAGATGTTGAAATACCTTTTGTTCAACTTCAAAGGTATATCTGTTGGGGTTACTTTATTATTACGCTTGCGTAGGTAAGCAGGTATTATTGTTTACGCGATAGAAGATTACATTTTTTTTCAATTTCAGATTATTTTTTTACTTAGTAAATGCCATATTTATATTCTGTATAGCTGTACCCGCGACTTCGTCCACGTGGAACCTTATATAAAAAAAAACAATGACTGCTAAAATCATCTGAATGTATTAGGTCCATCTACTTACTTATTTTTCTCGCGTACTTACGCCGCGTCGTCGTTAAAATTACAATAACTTTTGATAGAGTGAACCAATTTTAATGAAATAAAGACTAAGTTACTCTCGAGGATATGCTTTATTGTGAACCCAGTATTTTAACAGTGATACGTGTTCATACAAACAGACCGACAGACATTTCTAAAAAGGACTGAAGTGAATTTTATTAATTATTTTTAGACTCCTGCAACATTTTTTTACGATAATCGTTTTTTTTTTTTTTCGAAATGTCTACACTATTGACCCAGCAAGGTCTTAACAGCTTCACCGAACTACATTACGATAATCGAACAAGTGCATACACGTTAGATTTACGTCCTTATATGTATAGAAGATATAAGATTAAATTTCTTTTGATCAAATCGGTTATTGATATTTTTTTATAAATGTACAAGATTTATCAAGTACGAAGAAATTAATTTTTTTTTTCGAACTGACTTCTACTTATTGACCTAGCAAGGTCTTAACAGCTTCACCGAACTACTGCAAAAAATGTTATAAGGTATCTCTGTTAAATTTTATTATTATCGTTTAAGTCTCAGGGAAAAGCGTATTGAGATGTAATAAAGACTGTATGTACACTGATAAGTCTTCTATCTATTAGTAAAAGTCAACTCAAAATCGGTTCAGGTGTTTCCCAGATTAGCACGGTTACTTTTTAATAATTTGGATTTTATATATATCAATCGATTTAATTTTAATTATGATTACCTTTTTATTACAAAAGTTTATTTTTGCGAACTGACTAACCTAGTAACGCCTTAAAAGCTTCTCCGGACTATAAAAAAAATTGGTAAAATATTTTTTTTATTTTTTTTTATTGATAGCATAAAAGCATGTTATTATCGACGAAACATAAAAAACGGGTTACAAACAAAAAAAAAAGAGAGAAATATATTACCACGCTTAGACTAATAGAAGTGGAGCACAGATGAAAAATGTTTCAAAATCGGGATGTTTTTTTCTTTTGAGAACTGCTGCGTGTTAGTGTTATTATTAGTGTATCTATTCCACGAGAACGAAATCACAGGCAGAGGCTAGTATACCATAAATAGATATGTAAACACTCATAACACTTTGAATATCTATACTAATATTATAAAGAGGTAAGGTTTGTGAGTTTGTGACGTTGTGATGTTGTGACGTTGTAGGGGGTACTCTAAGGAACTACTGGTCCGATTTGAATAATTATTTCAATGTTATATAGCTAATTCATCGAGAATGGTTATATGCTATATAACATCACGCTAAGATCAATAGGAGCGGAGCACAGATGAAAAATGTTTCAAAATCGGGATGTTTTTTTCCTTTTGAGAACTGCTGCGTGTTAGTGTTGGTGTTAATGTATCTATACCACGCGAACGAAGTCGCGGGCAGAGACTACTTTATTATAAAGCTTTAAGAATATTCGGGAGTATTTTTCTCACTATCCACAGTTACAAATTTCCCTTATATGTATAAGATAATAGATTATTTATAACAAAATTGAAATGTTCCCTACAGCAATAGTATATACAGCAGGTAAACAAAAAAAAAACAGAAGGGTTTTATTATGAATAAAAACATACATTACTAAGTGATTTTCAAAGAAAATCTCCGATAATTGTACAAATATTTACTAAACTTACCATCAATAACAAAATAAGGTAAACCCTTTCGATTCCCTTCAAAATATTTGCACAATAAATACCAATAGTTGTTTGAACAAACTAAGATACTATTACGAAGGATTCACTTGTGTATTGAATTCAAACATTTTGTGGACACGCTGTATATAAAGATAAAGGAAATTCGAAATTTAAACAAATCTGTATCTCTAGTACACTGGAATAAATTCCATAAAAGGTAATTCCAGCGTTCGAATTTTGAAATTGAAAGAATCCGTGTATTCGAATGTGTACCTTATTCGCATAATATCTGGGTGCAGTATCGAAAATACCTTCATATTTAGGGGGCGATCCCATTGCAGGTTACTTTAATTTATTTTTTTATTTACTCCACAAAATGTATGCAAATGTGACTGATTCTTAGCGATTGATGTTTTGTTGCTAGATTATCAGGTCGGCGTATCTCTGTTCTTTTCTTTCTTATTACGGTTTTTATTGTACGTCTCTCTCAGACGATCCTTAAATAATGAAAGCAATTTGTCGGTCGCGTATTCAGTTTGGTAGAAGAAAATTAAGTATAATAAAATTATACAGATATTCGCTCAAGAGGATTGGATTTTTTTTCTAATTTAGTATCCGCAGGGGGTGTGCATTGTACCTGTGGCTTGTAATCTTGTAATAAGGTTGAAGTTTGGTGGAACCATAAAGATGTAATACCTAATTAACATCAGAAAACTGTAAAAATTTTAAGGGTTTTGCCTTTGAGGACAGTTATACCTGATGTTATGCTTATGTGGTCCAAATAGTAACACGATAATGAGATGTCCACTTCCACACGGCTTTGCGGTTTTAAAGTGGTAACCAACCAGGCAGATATTAGAAACAGCTCTGCGTTATGGTTTTATCATGGTTTTTTCCTTCACCAAAATTAAAATTGATTATCTATACATATAATAAGCATGTAAAACTAAGATGTTCGTGCTTTTTAGATTTTTATAAATAAACTGGTGCAGGTGTCTAGAAATCAGTAATAATCATTTTAGTAAATGTTTGTCTGTCTATCTGTAATAACCTTTTGAATAAAATCATGAAGTATATCTTCGAGTAACATTTAGTCTTGGTTTCATTAAAATCGGTTCACTCTATGAAAAAATATTGTAATTTTAATTACAGAGCGACTTAAGTACTAGAGAAAAATGGATACTAATTAGACTGAATATATTCAGATGATTTTATTAGTCACTGTTTTCTTCATCAGGTTCCTAACGGATAAAGTCGCGGGCACAACTATTATTTAATACAATATAAGCCCTGTGAACACGTTTTAAAAAAAAAAAAAAAACGTTTAACGTTTAAAAACGTGAAAACTACCTTCTTTTTGTGACATCTGTCTATATAATAAATGTATTTTAGGTATCTTAACTCTACCCTCCCAATACATTCTTGATAATTTAATGTATGTCCGTAAAAACTTTGAAAAACTGAATTTAGTAAAAGATGGTGGGGTGTAAGGGGTGTCGAGTAACACCTTAAGACTTGAGACACCCAAGCCAACCTCACCTGCACGTGGTGCATCCTGCTGATCAACGAACAAGGCAATGGCGATAGCGGGGTGGTAGGGTTTTACAGCCCGACTGGGTCGCAACCTCCATGTACATGGCGAAAAAGCCCGTCATAGTGACTCGCTTTTGCGCGTCGCGTTTCGGGATCAGCCTGTGCATATCCAGTACCAGGTGACTTTCGTCATTATGGCCGGCATGACAGCGGCGACCGACGATGGATGATCTGTCTCTCGGTGGTCGCCACTGTATTAGGATTGTACTATGCTTACCATCAGGTATAGTGCAGTCACTTTGTCGTGCTACAATAAAAAAAAAGACCGGCATAATGTAAATACTAGAAACTGTAATAAACGAGTCGTCCCATGTCTCAGACTTAACAAAACCAGTAATCGTTTTTTAGGCAATAGTGTTAGCTTTTACAAAAAGTCCTGAAACATGTTACCGATTTGCCGGACTGTAAATTTGAGCGCCACGTCAAGCAGGTTTTAGTGTCAAAACGATGTTATAGAGTGGGTCAGTATGTGAACGATAGTGATGTCGGGAATTGCTCCTCTCTGTGCATCCACTAAAAGTTTTTTTTTTTTTCGAAATGAAAACGCTGTTGACCTGGAAAGGTCTTTAAAGCTTCACCGAACTATGTCCACTAAAAGCTATTGTATAATGTATTAGGAATACATGTAAAAAAATGTACATGATCGAGTTTCTTGCCAGTTCTTCTCGGTGGTTGGGTTGCTTTCCGAACTGGTGGTAGTTTTTGACGTTCATAAGTGCCTTATTAGGGCCTAAACTGAATAAAATATTATTGATTTGATTTGATTTATTTGTTATAGAGTGTTCTTTGCGCGATAAAGAGCAAGTTAAGGTTCAGTTTTCGTTATAATGAACAACCTTTTAAACAATTTACACTCTTTTTATACAACCGACAGAAAGCTAAATAATATTCATTTACATTTAACCAATATACATACATGAACAACGCCTTTCCTATCAAATCTTCTATTATAGCCCCAACAGTATCGAGAACCAGTTTAATGCAGCCATAACATGCATTGTTTCCACCCCAAATGCAATAAAAATACCATTCAAATTATCCATACAATAAAATAGTAAAGTGTATCACTCACTTGAATTAACCTTCGGATACGTTTACATTATACGACTTTTTATATCGTGTCGTATCTGAGAATCGTCGATGGAGGAATGAATTTTATATCAAATAAATTCTTGCGATACTTTTATGAGGCTTAGTGTCTTATTGTGGAAAGACATTAGACTAAAATAAAATGGCGGAGTTAACAAAGGTTTTGCTTGATATGAAAATAGATGCTTCGCTACAGGCTTTCTAATCGAAGGCGGGGCTTAAGAAACTATACCGCATTAACACAATATTTTCCTTCATTGAAAACTCCAGTTCATTTCAGGATTCAAACCGGCCACCACTGGAGCTATCGTTAAGAAATATATTTAGCTATTTAACTTAGAAATTATTATATCAGATATCTACAATGAGCGGCTTATATCGGATATCAAAGGACTAAAAACACAACAATAGGATAGCCAGGTTTCTAAAATATCTTGTGCATAAACCCCACAATCCCACGTGTAAAATTTAATAAAATATTAATTCGTACTGCCACAGTAGGCAATTTACAATCATGTTTATTTTCATATTTAAGATTATATCTAGATATATCATCTTTATAAATTTCTTCTGTACATGTGTATGGCACTGAACTCCTCCTAACGATTGGACCGATTTTGATGACATTTGGTTTGCGTGTTTCAATGAATCTGAGAACGGTTTTGTTTTGCAATTGGACCCGGTAGGTGGTGCAGGTATCGGATTGTAAGCTTTTTTATCATCAGGATGGGACAACATCTGCATGGGCCTCTAATGTGGATATACAATAACGAGTAGAAAATAATCACCACAAAGAAAACGTGTGCAAAAGCCGCAAGAAATTACTAGTTATATACATATATAATTAGACCTATATAGAGTGCTATAAAAGAAGGCGCTTATTTTTATAGACTTGTGCAATCGCAACGTATAAATGTCTTCCTATACGGGTTCCACACTAAACTTTATTACTGTATTGTTTTATTAATATCTATAAAAAGTGCTTCCAAGTACGACGTTTTAGAACTTTACTTATAGCTTTGTGTGTTAGTGTTCATGGGTATGCTAAGTTTATTAGACTGAATGCGCATTTCTAAGAGTCCGCTTGATTTTATAAGAGAATTGTTGAGAATTGTGAATATTAGAGCTTTTATTTTTAAAATTATATCTTTGAAGCCCATCGAAGGATGTTAGTACGTACCTCATGAATTGTCTGGTAGTGGTATTGTAGTATATTAATATATAAAAAAATTTTTGATTTAATTAATAAAATAAACGAAATCAGAAAAGGGCGCGCACTAAAAGTATGCAGAAGTATAAAATAAAAACAAAAAATAATAGTAAATAAAATAATAGTGTTAGTCAGTAAAAATTTATTTATTTAATTAGGTAATCTTTTCTCCTTTGTTTCTTAACGGATTTTCTTTTTTTTTATTCACTAGCTTTTGATGAGCCTTAGCATTATCAGAAATAATAATATTTGGAAATCACTTATTTTATATCATAGGAGGCAAACGAACAGGCGGGCCACCTGATGTTAAGTGATCACCCCCATCCACAGACACTAGCAACACCAGAAGACTTGCTTGTGTTTGGGGGGAATGGGAGGGAGGAGAGGAGAGGAGAAAAGGGTCCTCCAGCGCTCTCACTGACCCAACAACAACAACGCAGCATTGTTACTTCAGGTCGGTTTTCTGTGAGAGGGTGGTAAACGAGCCGACCCATTCTTGCGATAACCAGTACAACTTCACCGTGGCTGTATCAACCTGAATAAAAATTTTCGGAGATATGCTCGGATAAACAATAAACTCAATAATTTGATTTATACGTAACATATACATATATAGTCTAACGCGTAAGATATTTCTAATGGTTGAATGTATATTTGAAGTATTTAATATAATCATTTTATACATTTCAGACAGACGCTCCACAACCTGAAGAACCAACGACCACGGAGAAAGAATCTTCCTCGTCAATTCTCTCGTCAATCATTCCTGACAAACTTTCCGGTTCAATCTGCACCGCTGTCCTTTTCATGTTAGGATGGAAGCTGTTCTCCAAACGGTGAACACCATGTATCAAACGTCAAAAATGTTTCTAAATAAGCGTACGATGAATAATTTTAGGGTTATTCTCCGATTAACGCTTTCGCGAATAACGAGATGTATATAATTATAACGCGTTATTTAAAAATAACCGTTTTCATATAGACGTTATAACACACGGCTTTGTCTAAGTTGTGTATTTATAATAATCGTCTTACGAACGCACATTATATCTAAATATATACATAAATTGAACATTTTATACGAAATCAATTGTTGTAAAAATTTTTTTAGAAAATATAATATTTTGCTGCTACCAAAATCATTTTAAATCGTGAGATATATATTGCATAAATTTTGATATGTTTTTTAAACTATAAGGTGATCAATTCATTTACACAATATATTATATATATCTCTAAGAATATATTATGATCATAACACTGCTTATAATGTACTCTGAAAATCGAAACGTTACGAAATTGTCCTATATATAGTAAAATTTTTGAGATATATTGAGAATGAAATGTTACATTTGGATTTTAGAACCATTTTTAAGGAATTGTCTATAACATTAAATAGTTATCGTAGGCTCTATATTATTAATTTAAAAAAAAATATATTCCGAAAAATTGTGATAATCAATTTATTTCATTAACCGGTCTCTAAATAACACAATTAAAATAAAATAAATTATGTTTTATTAAGCATTTTCATATGTGATAATAAAGAAAAATTATGCCATTATAAAAGTTACAAATCATTAAAACTGTAATTTGTTTCAAAAACATTCACTACTGAAACTAGATCGAGTTTGTAAAAACTATTTCAATTTTTAACGATATTCCTGGACAAACAATTGTAAATTTTATATTAATGTATATTCTAGTATCTATACCATAATGTTGTGTTCCTGATAAATAAACATTACACTTGTATGACTTTTGTAAAAACGACAGGCTTCAACAATTTTGCAGCCACAATATTTTTAATGAAACAAAATTATTCTCAATATTTATAGACCGTTATAATATTTTTAATATAAAACTAAGCGATAATTTACATTCCGCTTTTGATGTTGAAATAATCCGTAGGCGTGTATAGTAAAGTAATTATACATACAGATTAAATAAAATTCAGGTGAAGAATGGACCTCCAGTGTACTGTCTGTTGAAATTCGGTTAATTGTAAATATGTCGAATTAAAAAGAAGATAAAAATTATGCATTGGTCATTTTTCAGTCTATTAATTGCAATATATTGGAATTTTACAGTCTCATAATTTTCTGACAATAGTTCGAACTCTTTTCACTTAACTGCATACACAAAAAAAGTAGATTTTTTTACAGATTATGTATTTAAAAAGACAGTTTCTTTTTATTTGTTCCAAAGAGAGCAGCCTAAAATTAAACATCGATTGATCTCATTTTTTTATTTTGATATATATATTTTTTATAATAAAAATATTTTTTATTTTAGAATTACCTTAGCGTAGTTTATACAAGGTCGGCCATTTTTGATGAGGGTTAGTGCCAAGTTGTTTCTTATGGAGATATTATACGAGAAGGTATATTTTAATATAACGAGTAATTAATTGTATATAAGTTAATTAAGATTGATAAGAACCGTCAATTCTGTTGTACGTGTAAGATAAGAACAATATCGAATTAAAATCGTAAAATATTTCATGGAAATGACACTGACACTGGCAGATGTATCTGCGAGTGAATTATATGAAAAAAGAAGTGATGAATACAACAAAAATGACGTGATTTTATAATTTAGATTTGCTAGAAATATTGCTACAAATATGTTTATAAAAATACTCCTTTTATTTGAAAGTAAGGTTATATTTGAATAATGAGGCTTGATTTTCTTAACTCATAAATATGTTTCATTACAGAACGCTCGATGTTTCTCGAAAGTTCATTTAATTAGCATTTCTTTCTATCATAAAGACTATTTTTTAGAGAATAATACTTAAATTATCTAACTATTACGTATAAACGTATTTATGATATATAAAGGATAGGGGTACCCGATTGAAATTTTCATTTTGTATTCAGTATTGCTTGGTATAACCTGAGTTTTTGGATTTTAATAAATTATATAAATTTTAATAAATTTTAATAAAAAAAAAATACATTTTTTGCGCCATTAAGCAACTCTGTCTTATTTAAAATTAACAAGCTACTCATGCGGGAATAGACAATCTCAAACCAAAAGAACTTTTTCTTTATTTATTACATATATTCTTTTTGTTTCCATCTCTCTTTGTGCCATTATTTAAGTACCCAATTTTTTTTGTTAACATCTTAAAACGACATATTTTAGTATAAATGAATTTTAATGCTCATTGGGAACAAAAATTGTTTCAGGGAACAATTTGATAAGATTAATTATGGTTTAATTAGCGTTTTATTTTTTACTTTTGAACAGTCACAAAAAAATGGAAGGGTGTGTTCAAATGTGATATGTATTTATTTAGGATGATTAAAATAATTATAGTTAAAAAGAAGTTTTCATAATGATCTCTTGGAAACTCTTATTTGCTGCTAATATTTTTGGGCTGATTTTTGCTAACGAAATTAATCAACTACAAAACCATAATGTCGGATTTGTCTAAAAAAATTGCTGTTTAAACGACATTATTAAATTAAATGCTTTTTTAAATAACTAATAGATGTCGTAGGTAGATGTTTCGATAGCGAAAATCATCGCAAAAAATTATATAGTAAATAAAATAGCTTATAAGAGTTTTGTACATAATTTAATTGGTATATGCTTAATGCACTTTTATATAAGTAATCTGTAGTGAAAAAAATTCTAAATTTCAACATCGTAATCGCATTTTTGTATTGAAGAAGCAGAAATCTGAGTAGCGCAGTCTGCCTCTTTTTGTTTCTACCGTCGTTCGATTAACTAATGTTTATTTTCATTGTTTTTCATTTGGCTTTGAAAGAAGTATTTGATGACAAATCTTTTACGTTACTTCCATACTCACAACTTTTTGTGTCGTTTTTTCTTTATCTGGCTATACTCTGTTGGTCTGAATCACCTTTATAGGGTCACTGACCTTGATAGCGAGTACGAAATATACTAAGCTGAAACAGACTTAAGTAACTGTAAAAAAAACAATATTTCTGCTTCTTCTTTACGAATCAAACTTGCTTACTGCTACGTCACCATTAAATGTAATTAAGTTAGTAATGTTACAATTATAAGCAATATTAAATATACTCTATGTATAGTTTTTAAGGTGAATGGTCTCACTGCCGTGTCTTTCTTAATTATTTTGGTCAACTAATGATCTATTATTGTATTGTAAAAAATATTTCGAAATATTTTAATTGCAAATGTTTACTATTTAAAAGGGTATTGGATTTTATGAACAAGATATTTTTGTTTAAAGTTATACGACTTATATAACGTTATTGAACACTAAGAGCGAGCTTAATATCTCTACTTATGCATCTTAATACTCATTAAAAAAAACCAAGAGTCCTGCGTAAGCGTACTCAAGTAATCAGGTGTTTGTAATCAATTAGCTCATTACACTGAGTTTGCTCACATTGTAATAACTGTATCTTCTAACTCTCAGTAAACCGAGCAGCGTTTTCTAAAAATGCTTACTCCACTACTCGGGAGTCCGTAATTAGTCTGCTCGTTACACTGTGTGTGCAGACATGTACGAAGCAGAACGTGCGTCTTGACATTAACTAAAGTGGACAGAGAGCTCTACGCAAACGTGCTCAAGTACTCAGGCATCAGTAATTAATCGACTCAATAGAATCAAGGAGCCGATTTATCTTCTAACTCTCAGTAAAGTGAACCACATATTCCAAGCAAGCGTGCTCAGCTTTTCAGGCATCTGTTATTATCCATTAACCTGAGCGTATAAAACTATATTTTAAATACAACTATATTACTTTTATCTCGAAAACAGCTTAACATACGACAACAAACTATTACAGGAAATTACACGTAAGTCAATAAAAGTCGATGTCTTTAGACTTTTATAGATTTTTAAAAATACTTCGCATTCGGTTTTTCCTTTACCCTTTGAAATAATTTTAGTAGATATCGTAATATAATTATTTTTTTATATAAATAAAAGAAATGTGTGATGTAAAAAATGGCCTGTATATTTTAGCTAATTTTAATATTTTTTTTTTTAGTGAATACATTTTTATTTTCAATATTATATATATTAGATTTAAGTTTTGTGTTTAGCTTCGTGTAATGGTCATACCAAAAGACCATATCTTTATATTATTTAGATAAGTTTTGCTTTAATTTTCATACTGCCGTTTTAGTTATGTTCTGTATATCAATTATTATTTGAAAATATACTTTTTTATATAAGAGAAAAATTTGTTTTATTCAAAATATCCAAATCTAAATATATAAAAATCCAGCATCATGATAATTGTCCACGATGAACTCTGAAACTACTCTTCACGAAAGTTGGCATTCATGTATAATTTGGGCTAGCTCAAGAGATAGAATAATTTATATTTCGATTAACGGCCTCAATATTTTTAAATTACAAATTAAATAATTGTCATTGTTGATTATTGTTATTAATTATAAGTTTCATCAGTCTCTAACAGATGGCGCTTTAAACTAGTTTGCTAGTTGCTAGCTAGTTGTCAAATAAAATTGGTTGAGTGCCTTAAGCGCTCACCTTAGTAGTTCAGTGAAGCTGTTAAGACCTTGTTAGTTTAATAGCGTAGTCTTTTCGAGAAAAAAAAAACATTATATGACATCGTGGTAAATCGCTAGAACATATTGTAAAAAAGTTTTTACTTCAAAATTGTCAACCCTACATAAGACTTAAATACTTAAAGTGAGTCTTTTCAAAAATACAAAACTTTTAACAATTTCCCCGCACATTTTCTTTACACGAACCACAAACTTTTGATAACTTGAGTCTAAGCACAATCCGTCTAAGTTAGATGTGTTTTACAACTTAAGGAAACATTGTCCGTTAAAGTTGCAGTTGAGTTAACGTGGTCACTTACGACTTGATCTATTTCACTTAAATGCAACTTAGATGTTTTTATGGGGTGCCTGAAAGTGAGGTTTTTAACTTAATGATTTAGGTATAAAGTAGTTATTAGATATCGTTTCCATTTATTACTATGAAAAATAAAAGTTTGTTTTAAATTGATTTTTTATTAGTAATTACTGCTTATCTCCTATAATAAAGTGTGATAATTTAGTTTTGAAATTAAATTGAATTGAAACTTCTTCTGATGAAATTCTTATCGGTATTCTTTTTGTGTGACGAAAAATGGAAGGCGGTAAATACTGTGTTACAGAGTGTTGAAAACACCGGTTCTTGTCCAATAACCAACTACAAAATTATATATTTACTTTTACCACAGAATAACTCGTTGAGATACATCAAAATTCGAAAAAAAAAAATCCCGTGCAATTTAAACGGGATATCGAAAATCACGATGTGACACATCTGAAAATTAATAATAAGAGCTCAAACTTTACTAGAATTTTTTTCGTCATCTTGGACGATAATTTCGTGGTAGCAAAAAAAAAAAAATAAAAGTTTATTTGGCTCACCCTAGTGACCGCCTGAAATAACCGAGTGATGTTAGCTTATTACTATTTTTTTTAGTTAAATTGTCCCTCTGTAATACGAAAGTTTCACTTCTATCGTGTGTCTTTACGACACCTTTGGTTTTTGTTATTAAATCTACATTGGTGCGAGGGAAGCAACGAACAAAAGCAACTTATACAAACGAGTATACAGAATATTTCAATCGTGGGAAAATACATACAGATTCAAAAAACGGCGGGTGACATTAACTTAAGTATCTACAATGCATTTTTAGATGTTAAATTCAATACGTTCATTTCAAAGACAGGCGAGGGATGGGGTACAAGATTGACACATAGTATGCGCGTACGCATAATTTGATCATGATTATTTTATTTATATTTAGTTTCTGAGGATTTTTTCTGCCACGAAGATAAGCCTTAATTAGTTGAACCCAGGAAAATACACGTTTCATATGTTTGCTTAAAATTCAAGTTCCCACAATTTAGATATACTGAGAAGCCATTTCACTTGATTTGTTTTCCTGTTTATTATATTTTGCAGATACAATTAACTTGATTTAAATACTAGAAACAGCAACAAATTGATAATTCTATGTTTCAGACTTACTCAGTGTTATTACAAAAAAGTTAAGCACGTTTTGAACACTAGCTTTAAAAAGATCTCTCGGTGAATCTTCGCCATCTTGTTCTTTTGTCTCGCTTTGGTTAGGTTAGGTTACACTTGCGAAAAAAGGATAACACGATCTCGCTTCGGGCGAGCGCGGTGCATTTCGTACGAAACCTTTTTAAACCAACTAAGTCCAAAAACAGTTTTTTGGGTAATAGTGTTATGTTAAACATGTGACTTAAAATTTCGCTCATGCAACACGTCAAAGGAGTGAGTATTGAATCATATCAAATTGCGATCAGCTTTTTTTTTTTCAAAATGACTACGCTATTGACCCAGCAAGGTTTTAATAGCTTCACCGGACTGCTAAGGCGAGCGCTTAAGGCACTCAGCCGATTTTATTTTGGCAACCAGCTCAAGGGTGCACGGCTCACCTCGGCTTGGCTGTTGCCTGTTGCATGCAAAATTGCGACCTATCTTAGCTAATCTAGCTAACTATTGTATGTATGAGTTGTTGAAACGTATATGTGTACCAAGCATACACGCCTCAACAACTCCTCCATATATTTATTATCGGAAAATGGAGAGTTTTTCAGTTCGATAAGTGAAGAAAAAGTAAACCATTCCACTTTCATGTGCAAGCGTGTAGGCGTGCACGTGTGTGGGGGTGATCGTGTAGTGTTGTAGCGGTGATGTATATTTGTGTGTCACCGTATCGCGCAAACAACGCACTCAAGGGCTCCTTACCGAGGGATCGAACCTAGGCTTGAGCCGCTGCCGTGGGAGGCCTATTTGGGTTATTACGATCAGCCCTCTCGCTGTTTCTTTTACCAATTCCAAATGACCCTTTTGCGAAAGTTTAGAAAAAAAAGAGTGTTAGGTATTATAACAAAGTCCCAAAGCAGATTACCTACCGATTGGACAGATATTGAGTTCAAGGATCATGTCAAGCGGGATTTAGCGTGTAAAGCTTCTTACAGAGTGGATGGACGGTGACGTCAGGAAATGATGCCCCTCTCTGTGACTCCACAAAAAACGAATGTAACTATATACCTTTTGTAAAAATATGCAACTTGAAGAGATACGAACCGAACCGGTGGTAGCTTTGACATTCATTGTTATTATGTTTCTTTTATATTTTATAGGTTAAGTAGTTTAAACACAATCTCATGGGATGTTAAACAGCGGCGTGGTCCAAGATAGTAAGCACACTAGAACTAAAAGAACTGGCTTTCAAGTGTAGCAGCCAGAAGACACACATAGGGGATTGGCTACAGAATTCCAGATTTAGGTAGCCTTCACCGAAAGCTCTTTTTTATATCATAGAAGGCAAACGAATAGGTGGGTCACCTGATGTTAAGTGATCATCACCGTCCATAGACACTTGCAACACCAAAGGAGTCGCAAGTGCGTTGTCAGCCTGTGTTGGGGAGGAAGGGTGGAAGAGAAGAAGAGAGGAGACGGGGAAGGTGAGAAGAGAACGCAACAATGCAAGCACTGTTACTTTACGTCGGTTTTTTGTGAGAGGGTGGTTCTACTCCGGGCGAGCTGACCCATTCATCCTGAAGCCAGTAATTGCTTCAGCATGGCTCTACCACCTACAGAATCAACTCTATCTCATTAGAAAGAGTTCCAACCTACATCTCGGTGGAGACGATATCCGAACACGTTAACCAATAATTCATCATCGCTTCAAACATAAGCATTTTAATTCCCACATAGCTTGAAATTCTTGTATTTTTCAATTTCAATGATAGTGATTGATTACATTGAATTGCTAATATTAATCCTACATGAGAATTTGTTTAATCATTCATGTTCCCGCGAAAGAATAAGTGAAGCTAGATTGGCATCCATCAAAAATCCTATCAAACTGCAACTGGCAACCGAATTGGCGAACCGTCATAGCTCAGTAACAACTCGCAAATTTTTGCACAGGGTATTCAAATTTCGTTGTGCAGGTACGGATTTAGTCAAAAAGATTGGGGGGTATTGTTGCTACAAATCCTCTTCAGATTCCCAATTTTTTCCTGATGGAACATTATGTTGGGAGTATTGGTTTATTTTCTGCAGACTCTTGAACCGCACGTTTATTTGCTGTCTTAATTTTGTTAGTTTTGTTGAAAATCGTTTTGCTTGTTAGCAAATACTATTTCTACTTAACCATGATATATTTTACGTTTAGTACTTTATATAATGTTACTTTACATTGTAGTATATTACCTATTTATCATAGAGATTAGTGCTTTTATGGCAGCTTTATTTTTGTCTTTTATTTCTGCTTTTAAATTTTAATACACAATGTCCCGCCCCGGAGCGTCCACAGCTCTATGGATGAACCTACTAATTGCGTTGTCAGTCACGTCGATGAAGGTATTGGTTAAATGTTGTTTTGTACTTTTTTCGATCTGACTACGCTATTGACCTAGCAAGGTCTTAACAGCTTCACCGCACTACTTAGGCGAGGGCTTAAGGCACTCAGCCGATTTTATTTGACGACTGGCTCAAAGATGCACGGCATACCTCAGCTTGGGCTGTTGCGTGTTGTATGCAATTCACGACCTATCAGAGCTAACCTAAGCTAACTATTCATATATATATGAGTTGTTGAAACATATGGGTGTACCAAGCATACATACCTCAACAACTCTTATATATATCGTATTCGATAAGGGAAACAAACAAAACCCTTCCACTTCAATGTGTTAGCATGTATGCGTGCACGTGTGTGGGGGTGATATGTGTAATGTTGTCATGTCACTGTATTGCGCGAGCAGCTTACTCAAGGGCTCCACGCCGAGGGAATGGACCTAGGCTTGAGTCGCTGCCGAGGGGTGCCTAATCTGGTGCATCGATTGTTAATTTGCATTTCTCTATGCTTATTAATATGTAAGTACAGTGACGCAACCTTACGTGTATATTTGTAGTCCGGTGAAGCTGTTAAGACCTTGCTATGCCAATAGTGTAATGAATTCGAAAGAAGAAAATACGTGTATAAATAAAAATATATCAAATTTATTAATACCTCTGAGTACGTCCGATGCATACACCATTAAACATTGTATTGAAAAAGAAAGCAAATATGTTTTATTTGGTATTCAAATTTTTGTCAGCCGCGAACTATTGTTAATTTGCATATAAACAAGGTACCAATCATCGATCAATGATTTCGATAGTTTAGGGTCGCTCACAACGTGATAATGATGACGAATTACTATGGAGATGACGTGTTCACACATTTCTTTAATACTTTTTTATTAATATTAATAGGATTTTATATACGGTTGTCATTGGTAAGTTATTAATCATAGCGTTTTATTTTATTAGTACCCAGTGTCGATTATTTCGATCTTCTCAACATTTCTTTAAGAAAAAACTACCCAACTTTCTTATATGGAGGTTTTAACCCAATTTTCTCACTTCTTCGTATAATATTTCAAACATTCTATTTCCTTCAAACTATGTCCTAACAATTAAAACAGCAAATAAAGAATTATCCAAATAGGTATGTGAATACTAATAATTTATTTAATTATTCATTCTGAAATCGCTTGTTCAGTGAATTTTTTTCAAGCTGACAAGATAGTAATAATAACTAATAACATAAAAATCCATGGACAAATATCGGTATAGTGTAGTTACATCTTAAAAAGGTAAATCTATACTATAATAAAACTGTAACTAGGCGAAATCTGTACATTAAATATTTTTTGCAAATTTTAATTGGGGTAGACTTTGTTATCGAAATAAAAGCCAAAAATAATATAGTTACAATTTTTGTCTGCCTGTCTGTCCAGGATAACGGATTAAAGTCTAGAATTAGAATCCGTATTACTCTGAAAGTACTGAACCAATTTTGACGAAACTTAACACAGTGAAAAATGATATTACAAGGCTACATCCAGGATATTTTTGTCCCATAAAACGCAAGGGGTTCTCCAGGATAACGGACGAAAGAAAAAAAATTGTAGTTTTTGAAATTCTAAATGGATTTTGGTATATTTTCTTTGTGCTATACATAGCAATCACGTTAGCTAAAAATTTAAGCTATATTTCATCACCCTATGCTTCTTTAAAAAATAAAAAGGGCAACCAGTGGGATTAGAACCAACGTGTCCGCGGGTGCGACAAAACCCATATACAGTACAATTGCGCTACGATGAAATGACGTTTCCATGCGAAATTAGCAATCAGTTGAATAAAATGCAAGGAGTTGTCTAGAATAATGAGTGATAAACATTTGTAGTTAATATAACTCGATTTTTTGCGACACCTTAGTACAAGAGCCAGCAATGTTGGAAGAACTAGAATTTTAGAAAAGCTGATTCTTTATAATATCTTCCTTTATGCCCTTCCAATCAGGATTCAGGGGACCTGTAAGCCGATTAATGTTGTGTTTTTTAATGTGCATCAAATCTTTAAATGTTAAAATGTTGATTTATAAATCATTTTAGGATATTTTATTCATTAATTTTTAAACATTATTAAAACAGGAATTTATCACAGCCAGTAGCAATAAATCATTCTAATTATTGAGTAAATAACGGAATAAATATCAGGAAGATTCAATTTGTTCTTATTTATGTCTAAATAAAATAATAATAAAAATACGGTTATCCCGACATAGTTTAAAATTACTTTTCTTTTATATTTACAAAAATAGTATGAGGCACATTATTGTGATTAACAAAAATTTCTGGCAATATTAATTCAATGTTTTAATTCAAAGTTAGTGAAACAAATCATCATAAAGTTATTTAAAAATCAATATTTTTGTCTGTAAAGGTGCGATATGCATAAATAAATGTAACGTTTACCGACAGCCAGGTAGCTCGCACCTTGTTCGGTAGAACATAGAGATATAGAAAAATTGGCTAAATAAAATTCGCTATTGAAACCATTCCTAGCTCTTAGACGAATAGTTACAGGAAAGTGACAGTTGACACGTCGACGCGATGGTCATATTTTTTCATATTTATATTTTTCTTCAATACAATGGATTGTAAAAAAGTTTTAATACAATTTGAGGATAGTTATGATAAAGTAAGTGGTAGAGATGATTATTTAATTTTTAATTTGATTATTTATAAACTTACGTATTGTGTATATGCAAAGTCTATATGCAGTAAGGCAAGTGTCGTGACAGAGAAAAAGAGAGAGAATGTGTACGTATAATATACATACATAAAATTTTTATTTCAATAGCAAACCAAATCAGGTATTACCGGTATTACCTATTGATGTATTAACTTTCATTAAATAGATTATTCCAGATCATTCAGTGTTTAATTTATCATTATTTATGTCATAAATATATTTTATTGTTTAATTTACAATTTAACTCTATCAATTGATATTTTATAATGTAAACTATACTGACTGTAGACGTCTTCAAAAAAGGGAAAGGACCTTCGTTCCGACCGGGGGTCTATAGACCCCTCAAGCATTTTCTTACATTACCGCCAATATAGGTAGGTTAGTTTTTATCTCAATTAAACCAGGCAGATGACGCTACAAACAGGTTCTAGGTTTATCTTAAAACATTTCTCAGGTATGCATTTATTATATTTTTGCGTTTTAAAATCCTATAGAATCCGGTGATAACCGATTTTACAGAAGAAGTTGCACGGGGTCAGCTAGTATAATATATAGTTACTGAAACATTAGACAATACCAAAACATTATTGTCCGGTGAAGCTGTTAAGACCTTGCTGGGTCAATAGCGTAGACATTTCGAAAAAAAATACCAAAACATTAGTATAGTATAGTATATTACATTATACAACGCGTAATTAGATTGTGTATCAAACACTGATAACATCTAATCGCTTCTCAATTAACTCGAAAGCAGATGTCACGGAAGGCAATAAACAATCGGCAATTGCATGTCATTTATGATCAAGATTGATTGGAACACGAATGGTAGAGGAAATTGCAGAACTGTATGAACCTACTAGCTTTTGTTCGCAGCTTCTCTTGCATTAATTGCAATTAATACTATGATGGTATGAAATGTATTCTATGTTTTTGAAGTTATACTTCTTTTGGCACATTAGGGGAAAATGATGAGAGTAAATTGTTACGATGTGCGCGCACACCGTCACGAAATACTGACACCCTGAAGTTAGCTATAATCAACATTTTGTTTCTTTGTTTTTTTTGTTTGTATTTCTTTGTATTAGAACTTTCAATGTGTTAAATACCTTTTTTCTATTATTAGTGTCGTTTTTTTCTACAATTGTAGAATAAGGCGAATTTTTTTTTAATTTTTTTTATCTTGTTCAGCGAAAGAAGTATAACTCTAACACTTGTACAAGTACCGGCACCTGTACATAAGTACCCGCACCCTTTTTTTATCTCCTGCCGAATTTAAAATATGGAAACTTAACAAACACAAACTCATATTTATATTTATAATATCAGTTAGGTGATCATAATGTAAGGTAAAAAAGCATGACAATTAAAAAAAAAAATTGGCGTTAACTTGGTATGTCATGTATTAGATTTTATATTTCATTCATAATCTCATTGATATATCATTGCATAATCTTGTGTTATTGGACTCTATATTTTTTCATATTGGTGTGGTTGTACATAATATTTATCTAATACCTTTAAACGAGCAATTCTTGTATATTTTTAATTTGTATATATTCAGGATCGCGGAAACGGCGTCATCTATTTCTGTGAAACTTTATTATGTAGGTGGTTTCGGGGACAATAAATCGATCTAGCTAGATTTAATTAATTAAAAACTTTTTTTAACTGAAATTTCAGGCAATGAAAAAATATAGCTAGAATATAAAGGTAAATTTCGCCGCCGCTGTCTAAACAAAAATAGCTCAGATGGAAATTGTTTGATTCGAAAATCCGTGAAACCCCAGTTTGAACCCGAGTGTCTATATTTTTTTGTTGTAAAATATGATATTTTAATTAAATAAATAATCTTATCATTATTGTTATAAGAGAGATATCGTTTTTTAGTATTTTTATGTAAAAATATGTTAATTTGGTGTGACAAACCTAACAGTTTATTTTAATTCAATTTTTTTTTTAAAAGAACCGAGCTAGGCTCTTTCGCCCCGGCACTAGTATTATATACGTATATATACGTACGTATATATATACGTAGTGCACAGTGGCGTAACATTACCATCTGGGGCCCGTGGCAAATTCTTTTGAATGGGCCCTATCAGTAAAAATCGTCACGTTGTACTCAGTTTAATTTTAATAAACTTCGAGATTCTCAAGGAACTCAATTGTAGTATGGTCTTTAGTTGTCTCACTTTATCCAGAACTTATAAAGATATACTAAATAAAATAAAATGCTCAGGTACAATGTAAAAAAATATTTTTGAACTCACGGCCTCTTGGACCGGGGCCCTCTTGGGTGACCAGACAAGATGACCACCATCTTGATACTTCGTTGTAATGATCGCAAGAAACTTGTAATATCATTTTCTACCCGACAAATATAGAATAATCTACTAGAAGATAGGTTGTCAAAAATAAAATAAAATAAATAGAAAAGAGGTAATTCTGCTGTCGGTTAACCGTTTTAGAAACGTTAAATAGGTGTTTGGCTTTTTTGTTAATTTTGTTATTGTTAGGTTTTTACGAAAAAGTCTTTGAAAAATTTCAAATATACATCACTGCTACAACACTACACGATCACCCCCACACACGTGCATGCCTACACGCTTACACATGAAAGTGGAAGGGTTTATTTTTTTCCCTTATCGAACTGAAAAACTCTCAATTTTCCGATAATAAATATATGGAGGAGTTGTTGAGGCGTGTATGCTTGGTACACATATACGTTTCAACAACTCATACACATATGAATAGTTAGCTAGGTTAGCTGAGATAGGTCACGATTTTGCATGCAACAGGCAACAGCCAAGCCGAAGTGTGCCGTGCACCCTTGAGCTGGTTGCCATAATGAAATCGGCTGAGTGCCTTAAGCGCTCGCCGTAGTAGTCCGGTGAAGCTGTTAAGACCTTGCTGGGTAATTGCGTAGACATTTCGAAAAAAAAAAACTTTGAAAAATTGTGTGGATAAAGTGAAAAATTTGGATTAGAAAATTGTAGGTGGTAGAGCCCCGCTGAAGCTATTTTTGGTTTCAGCATGAATGGGTCGGCTCATCCGGGGTAGTACTACCCCTCTCACAGATAACCGACGTGAAATAACAGTGCTTGCATTGTTGTGTTTCGTTCGGTCAGTGAGAGAGCCGGAGGCCCACGTCTCTTCCTCTTTCTTTCTTTCCCTTTCCTTCCCCTCCCCCTTCTCCCATATACAGGCTGGCAACGCACTTGCGACGTTGATGTCGCTAGTGTCGATGGACGGTGGTGATCACTTAACATCACGTGACCCACCAGTTCGTTTGCATCCTTTGATATAAAAAAAAATCTGCATACAAAAAAAATTGAGTGTATAAATGAGACGGAAGATATTGACAGATCAAGTCGTTCAGTTATCATTCCTTATTAGATGGTCGTAATGTAAACCAAAGATTTGGTCATATTTTCTTAGTTATTACACCCATTTTTTTTCTCGAACTGACTACGCTATTGACCTAGCAAGGTCTTAACAGCTTCACCGGGCTACATTTTATTACACCCATGCGACGACAGATCTTAGTTATAAATATAAATCTCTTGGCATAGGCGAGCTGTTAACAAACAAAAAGACCGTAACACAGCGTTACTGTGTAAAAATCCTCATCCATTCCCACCTTGCGACCAATAAAAGTTGAAAATGAAAAGAAAAAAATATATTTACGCATCATAAAAACCACAATACTGCGTTTTATTTGCTTGCGTTACGCACCGTCGGGGTGGCGTATGCAAAATTGGTAGGAAATTGAAAAACAAATTTGTTACATATTGCTTTTTTGAAACCCGATGTTGGTCGGTCCGCTAGTGGGTTATTCTCAAATGAGAGAAAATATCAAATTATGTGTCGTTTTGTATCATCTAGCTACGTGTTTCTGATATAAGATGTAGGTCTTGAAAGACGTAGCGTAATGGTTGTGAACCCTATCATAAAACCGAGAAGACGCGGATTCAATTCCTGCATGCGATAGACTTTTGGGTGATAAGCAAGATTATAATACTATTATTATTATTTATATCACCAGATGTTAAGTGATCACCACCGTCCATAGACACTTGCAACACCAGGGCAACGCAAATGCGTTATCAGCCTGCATTAGGTTGGGAGCGAAGAAGGGAAAAGGAGAGGCGGAAGGTGAGGATAGTTGGGCATCTGGCGCTTTCACTGACCGAACGAAACGCAATAATGCAAGCACTGTTACTTCACGTCAGTTTTCTGTGAGAGGGTGATACTACCCCAGACGAGTCGACCGACTCATTCACGCTGAAGCCAATAATAGCTTCAGCGTGGCTCTAACACCTACACAATACAAATAATATCAATAAGACACACTGTGATGATGAAGATATATTTGTTACCGTTTTAAGCAAAAACTATTGAACGAATTTTGATGAGACTCTACAGTGATATAGCTATCTAATTTTATTAAATTGTTTCAATATATGAAAACTTAATATTTACTAAGATTTTTTCACAATATTCTTTAATTGACTACCAGATTAATAACGTGAAACGTAAATTGAAATAGTAGCTTACAATTTTTTTAAACTCTAGAAATATCCTTAATCATGTGCTATAAAGTTTATTTGCCACCATCCATTTTTGACAGCTCTATTTTAGTGCAATAAAATAACATCAAAAAACATTTTTTTTTCTGAAAAAACAATATCGCAGAATAACGCTTTATTACGCTAACAAAGGGGTTGTCATACATCGACACGTCGCATCGTGTTACCTCATAGCAGAGGCATTATTTAGTCCGGGAATGTTTGTACATATTTGCAATTTTACTTATTTTACGACTT
Organism: Antheraea mylitta; assembly: GCA_014332785.1. Classification (NCBI taxonomy): domain Eukaryota; kingdom Metazoa; phylum Arthropoda; class Insecta; order Lepidoptera; family Saturniidae; genus Antheraea; species Antheraea mylitta. Next base: position 2,643,175 of record JACEII010000050.1, on the reverse strand, counting down.
ACTTTGTCATAATATGACGAGTCTGTATGTATGATTCCTGAGAAAAAAAATGATAAAGCCTTGCTTCTAATATCTATATAGAGGAAATATAACGGATTTCCTTTTAATTAAGCTTATTTAAATTTATGCATCCGTAACTTAGTAGGTTTGTGGCTAAGCGTTGTATAATCTGTATTGTTGTTTTTTTTAAAGTCAAGCGACAATATTTTTTTTAGTTTTTGGCGGGATCTTATAATGTTATTTAGCGGTTTTTATATTTTATTCATGATCTGGTATTATTTGGCTCTATATTATATTATATTGGTAGTGTTTTAAGTAGCATAGTTTGGTTATTGTGCACAAGTGAAGTGGATCGGAAATAATACCACGGTACGGTAAAAATTTCGTTACGCGTTAAACGTAAGGTAGTTATGTATTTGTGTGAATGCGTAAGTATATATGTGTCTGTCTGGGTCAAGTTATATAGAAAAATGAAAAATGTGTATGTATGTACTATGGGACTACGTATATAATTTTCATTTCCATATACATATAATTTAATACACAAAAGCATATACTCAAGGTTTTTTTTATTTATAGTAAACAACATTACTGCCAAATAATAAACTAAGGCAAACAAAGCAAAGGACGCAACTTGTATCACATAAATTATATAAACATTAAATTTAGGTGCTCAAAAACCTTTCAATAACCAAAACACATTATCTAACGCTAATTTATAGTGTTAACACGTCGACATCGTTGGAAATATCAGAATCAATAATGACGGCCACACATTCTAATATCACTTAAACACGCTGCTCGGCCCCCAAATGGGAAGCCTTAATAATATTCAATATGTGTCATAGAGTAAACAATATGTAAATAAACAGACGCGTCACATTAAATAAATATTTTGGCTTTAGTAAAAAGTTGGTACAATAAAAAACCTGAATATTAGGAAGATAGGGAATAGGAGAGTAGGGAAACTTCCTAATGAGCTACAGATCGTGACTCAGAAATGGATGACAATGAAAGAAAATAAGTCTTAAAACTGTGACAAACTAGTAGTTCCATGTTGCAAAGTTTTAAAGCACAATTATTATTGATTTGGCGTATTATAAATTTAAGTACTATGTCAAGTGAGTTTTGATATCATAAGACTACTATACAGTGGATCAGTATGTGAACGATGGTGATGTCTGGAATTGACTCCTCTCTGTGCATCCACTAAAACCGATTGTGACGTGTCATGTATTTTAAACACACCTATACATGTTAAGAAGATAATCCAGATCAAGTTTCTTACCGGTTCATTTCGATGACTGGATTTTTTGCTCGAATTGAGTAGTTTTGACGTTCATCAGCACCTTCATAGGGCCTACATTAAATAAAGTATTTTTAATTTAAAATAAATTAATAAAAAAATAGATCGTGGTTTTAAAAATAATTAAATGGAATAAAGTCATTTCTCTAACGCACGTTAAAAACACATAGTCCTGGAAATTTGTCATTTAACATTCTTGGATTGTATATGACTGGTTGTCACAGTCGTTTTTGAAAGTGAAATTTTATTCCATTGTCTCTATTTGTTTGTCCCGCGGACTTTATTTTGTGCGGCCGAGGAGTGAGAGCAAAGTGAGATACGTTCGGCAGCCAAGGCCAATATGTGTCATCTGAATTATTGTATTTATTATGTATTCCGTACTCTAAGAAAATGTTTCTGGGTTTCTTGTCTACTATTTTCCATTACTATTTCTATTTTTCATTTATTTAGTTTAAACTAAACAAGCGATTTATACTATGCTTACCATATTATAATATTTTATCGCACTAAATTAAATTTTTACAGTATATAGACCGTCCTTTCTGCTTATTTGTGTTTGGGATGTAAAATCATCCGCTGATTGCGCTCGGTAGTCGCTGGACATCCAATATCAATGCAAATGTACCACAGCCTAGCACGAGGGTGTTTTATGTACCTAGGCTTCGTGTTTACAATATTTGAAGTGTGTCGCGTTTATTATAATTATGAAAAACTAGCGGCCGCTCGCTTATTTGTCTGCGTTTCTCTCTGTATATGTTATAAAATCCTTTTTTTTACGTGGAGATATCGTCATGTACATACCACCATTCCGGGGAAGAGAGTAGATAGTGTGAGAGTCATATATCTAATACAAATAATGAGAATGTAAATTTAACGTGGCTGTAGATTTGATCTTTGGATTATTGTAAAAAAAAAATGTTTCAGGTGTCTAGAAATAGGTAATGAAATATATTTCTATCATTTTTAGAAATGTCTGTTTGTCTATTTGTATAAACACATATCACTGCTAAAGTAATGCGTTCATAATAAAGCCTTTTCAAAAAAATCATACAGCATAACTTCGAGAACATTTAATGTTTGTTTCATTAAAATTGGTTTGGCCTATCAAATGTTATTGTAATTTTACTGACGACGCGGCTTAAGTACGGAGACGAAGAGAAATGTAGATAAGTATTTAGACTTAATATATTCAAATGTCTTTATTAGTATTAGTCACTAATTTGTGCATAATACCCCACAAGAGGAAGTCGCTGGTGCAGCCAATATTCTCTAAAACCCCACCCTCTACCGCAATATTGCGACGATAAGGCATGCGCTTGCACTCCTAGGGCGGTCGGCCCAACCTCGTTCCAGGCCTTTTATACTAAAGAGAGACAGCCATGTACACCCCGACTGACTCCCAGGCGGCGGTACCACTGCAATGAAGAGATAAGCTCCCCAAATCATCTCTCCTTGGTCCGACAAAATGATGACATTTTGTTTTTTAACATGGGCAGTCCCGCATTAGACAAACCATCCACCTGTTGGAGAGACTGGGTAGTGTGAGACCCCTACTCACTAAACACCATAATGTATATTCGCCGAAATAGCTGGAATGGCAGGACATCTTTGTAGACCTTCATCGCGCTACCCCAAAAACTGGCCCTCAGCCAGAAATCCACCGCAGGGCCTCATTCTAATCAGACGATGATCGCACACACCATGTAACCATACAGTATGTAACCATAACAGATTTAGTGTACGTTTCAGGTAAGGGAGCAACCATTAATTACAACTGGACTTGGAGGGGGAGAAACGGTAGATTTTGGAAAATATCACATGGTTTTTTTTCTAACAAAAATAGTGTAAAAATGTGAGAAAATGGAAACGCTTCACGTAATAACTGGACGAATCCTAACCGGATCTTTCCTGACGAAATGCTAATTTAATAAAAGGTCTAACGAAACTATAATGTACCCGACTAATGTTAGCATTAGTCTGGTACATTATGGTCTCGTTAGACATTTTATTAAATGAGCATTTTCGTTATTCGCATTGCCTAAACATTAGGTGGTAAGTTAGTCTCAGTAATTCTCTTTTAGTTTGGTGCGTGTGATCAGCCTGTCTCTATTGTATCGAGACCTAACGCACGCAGGACGGCGTGACAGCAACAACTGTCGCTTTACTGTAAATGTATAGTAGCTGCCATTGTTTTTGGATTGCACCGTGCTTAGAACTACAACGTAGTAACTTCACAGCGTTTATATACGGGAGTAATAAAAAATGGCAAAAAAGTAAAAATATTTACATATACGATAATGTATTCTATCTCATTGTGTACACGTGAAATCCTATAGATATTTATTTCTGTCTCTTTTTAATGTCACTTTTTGTTTCATCAAGTTTCCATAACCAAGGGACTAGAGAAGTTTTCCTTAAAAAAAACAATATAACACAGTCATCTTAACCATACATAAAGTAAATTTTCAAAAAAAAGTATTAACCGACTTCAATATTGATCAGAGGCATAAAAATAAGGCACTAAAAACCGGAAAATAAATAGTTTATCAAATTAACCAAATTTAATGAAACATATGAATATGTGTGCTACCAAGAGATGTATTGGAAGTCGGTGCCAACCGAAAATCATATCTTCTACATCTAGGTACAAAGGCCAAAATGGGACCAAACGGGAAGCACTAGCTTTAAAATAAAAAAAGAATCATCAAAATCGGTTCAGCCAGTCCAAAGTTATGAGGTAACAAACATAAAAAAAAAAAACATACAGACGAATTGATAACCTCCTCCTTTTTTTGAAGTCGGTTAAAAAACAACCATACAAAATTCTAACCCCATTAGATTTTTTATTTCTATTAAAACTGGCCCCGCATATACATCCTAATATGCACATACAATCCTAATTATCAGGTTAACATTATTAATATAAAATTTATTAATATCCCAACCATATACCACGGTTTACCATAAGGGGTAAATGCGATTAACTAAGCAGGTACCGCTTCACAAAAAAGGGCTAATTTTAAAGCACGTGTCTGAAAGATTAATAAATTTCCACTTAGTCATGTTATAGTGTGGGAAGCTGACTGTGGGATTAATAATTACAAACTATAGTGTAATGGTTATTTTATATCAATACTAACGTTTGCTCCCGCTTTTTCTTGCAGTAATGTAGATTAAACCTATCCTTCAGGCACTATCCAGACACACCAACATCTGTCTACTATACGGACGTGACTGTCGACACATTTTTTTAAAATTTATATCATAATAGGCAATCGAACCAACGGGTCAGCTAACACTAAGTGATCACTGCCGTCCATAGACAATAGGAGAGTGGCAAGTGAATTGCCAGCCTGTGTTTGGGGGAAAGGGAACGGAGGATTAGGAAGGCAGGAGGGTAGGTGTGTCTCTAGCGCTCTCACTGACCGTAAGAAATGCAACTATGAAAGCACTGTTACTTCACGTCGGTGTTTCTGTGGGTTGGCTGGTAGTACCGGGGAAGATCCGATCCATTCATGCTGAAACCAGTAATAGCTTCAGCGTGGTTCTACCACCTACAAGATACGTAATAATAAAAACGATTATATTAGAGTGATGCCCTTCATCTTCATCATAAGCCTGTAAGAAACCCACTGTAGGCTGATAAGGCCTCTTCCTGAAAGAAGGTATGGGTATAATCACCACGCCAGCCCACGACGTATTGGTGATTTCAAGCTGAGAAATCCACAACTCTATGTTTTTTTACATACACTAGTACTACAAGAACATCCATTAGGTTAAGGATTCCTCACGATGTTTCTCTTCAGAATCAGCCAATGGTGTTACCATTATAAATTAGTAAATGTACGCAAATTCGTTTGAATCTGCGGGCATCGGTTTAATACTCCACCAATCAAATCACTAAACCACCATGATAGACAGCAAACGTTGTTGATGACGACTGTAGCCGAGTACACACGATTCTGTTCGTAAAGAACAAAAAACATGTTTCTAAAAGTTTTATTTCAAAGAAACCACTCCGCAATGACTCCACATAGAGAGCCCGATTCTAGTAAAACAAGAGTATTGTCTAAAAGTACCGTAGTAATAAAAAACTACAAATTCATACCCCTATCTATTACAAATCCCATCGTTTCGAACAAAAAAATATAATCAAATCCCTAATGACGGCATTTAAGCTGTTATTCCGTACCAACGCGTTTGCTTTCCTTAGCCGCCACGTGGCTATCGCGTGGCTATGGTATCGGCGCCATTTTGAAAACAAAGTACCAATTTAATTTGACCTTCCTCCACAATATTTTTGGTTTATAAATACAAATCAGGTTATACTAGTCATATTAAAGGTCATTATTTCAACCATTTGAATAACGTATTCTATTTAAATTTATTATTTGCGGTTATCAAAATAGTCAGTGTTCGTTGTTATATAGAAAGTTTTAGTTTTCGCGATGCAGAAATAAGTTTGTTCCTTTTTCAAGCAATTTGATTGCATGAAAGGCGTCATCGGTTTTCATCAAATAATAGATGAGTTTTTTTTTTATGTTTGTAAAATGTATGGGCGGGTTTTTGGTGATAATTTTCTTAACAATACATCCTGTGTTTATGTATACGCGTGGCATTATTTGCTTAAAGGGTCTTAATGCATACAATATAGGCGAAAATATGTTTACTACATGATTCGTTTTTTATATATATTTTATGTCAATAATACTATTATACTATGAATATATTTATATTAGATGGTTCCCGCGTCGTTTTTTTTTTGTTTCTTGAATTCTAAATCATCTTTTATACATAATGAAGGTAATAAGAATGAAAATCTAAGCTGTCTGTACGTTTTCGATATTCCTGAAAAAAATTGCAGATATAGAAATAAGTAATCAAATACGTTACAAATATTTTTAGAAATGTCTGTCTGTCTGTTTGTTTGTATGAACACGCATCACTACTAAAATACTGTAAATACATACTTCACAATAAAACCACCCCAATAAATAATTATAAAGCATATCTCCGAGAACGTTTTTTTTTCGAAATGACTACGCTACTGACCCATCAAGATCTTAACAGCTTCACCGGACTACGTCTCCGAGAATAATTTAGTCTTTGCTTCATTACAATCGGTCGATGCTATCAAAAGTTATTCTAATTTTAATGACGACTCGGCGTAAGTACGAGAAAAAGTAGGTAAGTAAATGGACTTAATATATTCAGATAACTTTATTAATCAATGTTTTAGAGATAATGTTCCACATGGATGAAAACACGGGCTCTAGTATCTTATATAAATATTATAGAAATTAAACACAATAGAACAATTCAACAAACCGGTATAACTCTTTCTGAATGGACCGACACCAAAAGGAAACATCACTTTTTAATTTTTATTTGCACGAAAATTATAACATTTGAGAGTAAAAAACAAAACATTATGAAACGAAATTAAAATGTAAACGAATACAAATAAAATTATGAACGACGTATCATCAAATATCAATACGTTGCCCTCAGAGTAAATTCAGGAAAACCGCAAAAATCATAATCAATGTAACGGCAACCAGACATGTTAAAAAATAAAAAAGTCAGTGACAAGGTGGGGACGACAAGACCGTTTTAAATTGAACTATACAAAATCTTGTTGCTACCCCTGGTACCTTACCATTAGTATGACGCCCCGGGGGGTGGGTGTTCCATTTTAAAATTGACAGCCAGTATTAATGATTCGGACCTCGAATGAGACGTGCGAAATTTAATCTTCCTTGCAAAAAGTATTGAACAGAAAGGGACAAAAAGACCCGGTGAGTGATAAATGGATCGCCTTAGTGAACATGAACGCCTGGTACTTTTTGCAAAGATTTCTTGGCTTTTAATCAATTTAGTTTAAAACATCTGGCGTATCTAGTCCGGTGAAGCTGTTAAGATCTTGCTAGGTCAATAGCATAGTCAGATCGAAAAAAAAATTCTGGCGTATGTTATCTATCTATCTCTCTATGACTAAAGAAAAAAAGTGAGAGAAAAAGCAGAATAGAGAAATTATTTTCTATCAACAACTTGGAACTTTTTCTTATTTTAATGTTATACCCTAAAAGTAAATTTACCACTTCATTAAAAAACATACAAGAATCCCAAATAGGTGACGTTTACGCCTTGAAACAAAGATACTGACAGACACTAATTAAAATTTTCTTGTTGTTTTTTAAATTTACAATTACAATCTCAGTTGTAGAATTAAGTAAGAGAAGAAAAGTTAAAGTATTTTCTATTTGGATACAATAAACAAATCCTATTGTTAAGTTTTTGGCGGGATTATAGTCTGTCATATGGTGAATTTTATATTTTATTCATAATCTTGTGTTATTTGACTCTATATTTTATAAATTCGGTGGTGTATTACGTAATATAGTTAGTTTATTGTGCATAAGTAAAGTGAATGGAAAATAATACCACGGAGCATCAAATTCTGAGATGTCACGAAATCTCCCTGGAAGGTTCTAACCAGGGATCCACCATCTTGTTAGAATATTGACACATACGAAGCTTAATATTGAAGTGATCGCACGAAGTTTGTAATATTTTGTAAATTGACTACGCGACAATGGCAGTAATAATCTGAATATATATAGTAAATGAGTCCACCTTTTTCCGTACAACCTCAAAAATGTCATTGTAAACTAAAGAACATCACAATTTTTATTATCTCTTTAAAATTATATAATTCCATACAAATGAACAAACGTTTGACTTTAAAAAAAGCAGCATGTAAATTTTAGATTTGACAATTTTAGACATTGCAAAACCTAACAATTCTTTGTTTTCCATTCTATATTAATACATTTACGTGAAAATCTATCACGCATCGAGTTTTGTTAATTTTAGCATAATGATTTTCAACTATTGCTTTTAAGATAGTTTAAATCTCTATGCTATGGCATCGTACATGAACTCTAATTGGGACTTATAAAAATAATTACCCTTTGGTAATGTCAGCTTTTTACAAAGCATTCACATATTTTGGCTATCTTATGACGTGTTTTGTCATAAAGATCAATACGTCAAGAAACGCTATCACAAGTATTGCACTAAAAGGAGATCACTGTTTTAATATACAAATGACTAATAATCAAAATATTTGTCGCGCTGCTTTATTCTATTATAGAATGTAATTAAAAATTATTTGCCATCGCTTCATTCCAACATAATTTTCATTTGAACTTCAAAAATATAGTTCTTAGAACGTTGCAGAGATTTTTTTGGTTCCTGTTTTTCCTATTCTAAGAAAAAGGCAAAGGTATTTAAACCATGCAGCCAAGTGTAGGTGGTAGAGCCCCGCTGAAGCTATTTTTGGTTTTAGCATGAATGGGTCGGCTCCTCCGGGGTAGTACCACCCCTCTCACAGATAACCGACGTTAAATAACAGTGCTTGCATTGTTGTGTTTCGTTCGGTCAGTGAGAGAGCCGGAGGCCCACGTCCCTTCCTCTTTCCTTCCTCTCCCCCTTCTCCCATATACAGGCTGGCAACGCACTTGTGACGTCCCTGATGTCGCTAGTATCTATGGACGGTGGTGATCACTTAACATCACGTGACCCACCAGTTCGTTTGCCTCCTTTGATATAATAAAAAAAAGTCAGACGTCACTTCATAATTACCAATTCTAGAGTAAGGTGCTAATATTCTAACACGATGGTGGATCCCTTATTAGAAACTTTCTATGGAGTTTGAAAGATTAAATGAAGTCTTTATTAGATTCAGTAATTATTATATCCAATTTTTTTAGCAGTGGGCGAAATAATGAAATTTTTAAAACGGTTATATCTACTAATGATTTGAGAGCTACAGTCACTTTAGAGTTCAGTGAATCTGACATGGACACTTTTTTAAAATCAACTGCCCCCATATAAGAAGGCGGGGATCAATCCATCACGAAAACGATGGATAACTACCGCATTATTATATTGTAATTAGATCCCAACGAGGGCTGAACCGCGATTCAAAAACGATGCTTTGCCGCCACGTGTCTATTGTTTGTGGAATATTTCGAGGCTAAATTATGGTATTTACAACACTCGGACGGATCTCTGATTTGTGCGTGTCGTTTTGTAATCCGTAAAAAATTGCTTGATGAAGAGTTATGGATTAAAAAAAAAAATCTTATGCAGCCAGAGGACGAAGTTCCTTACTCTTTTTCTTCAACTACGAATGTAACTCGATGTAAAAATTTAAATTCTTTATACTTGTATATTTTCGTCACGTAAGGAAAAAGCGTTATGGCACCACCATGCAATTAACTCTGTAATTTTTATTTTATATTTTTCAACCAATCTTCTAAATTATTACTGTCAATATCGAGAAGTTGATAATATTAATGTTCTAACAAGATGGTGGCTCCTTGTTAGAACTTTTCAGAGAGTTCATAGTTCACAATGGTATTATTTCCTATCCACTTCACTTGTGCACAATAACCGAACTATGTTACGGTAAAATGCCAACAATATTACAAAATATACACTCAAATAACATAAGATTGGAGTTTTTGGCGGGATTTTAGTCTGTCATGTAGTGGATTTTATATTTTATTCATAATCTTGTGTTATTAGACTCTATATTTTGTAAATTCGGCGGTGTTTTACGTAATATAGTTAGTTTATTGTGCATAGGTGAAGTGAAAGGAAAATAATACAACGGAGCATGAAATTCTGAGATGCCACAAAAACTCCCTGGAAGGAATTAACAAGGGATCCACCATCTTGTTACAATATTGACTCACACGACGCTTAATATTGACATGATCGTACGACGCTTGTAATATTATTGACTTAGTGGCAATGACAATCTGAAAGATTGATTGCCAAAAATAAAGATAAAAAAAACATCATCCTACTCCCAGAAAACTTATATACTTATCTATAGTTATTTAAATCGAAAATAATGATTATAATCATTAGTAAATATATTATATCTTTTGAATGTCGATGCGGTTACCTCTTAAGTTCACACATTTTTTGCATATACGAAAAGATAGGAAAATCCCATGGTGAATGCTAATTTGTTGTTCCATTGAAAAGGTACAAATAATCTCATTTATAATACACGGCTAATAGTTTTTAATTATATCCCTGCGTATTACAGACACCCCGTCGACCATAATACGACATCAAAGCAAAAACGAAATTTCGACCCCCGACCAATTTATTTACTGTTCGTAAACAAATATGTCCAAACAACCGCTAACGATTATATAAAATGTGATAGTAAAGTTAAATTTGTAATATCTTGCGGCTTGAATTAATATCTGTCAGCTTTTAGATTCTTTATATCGTTATTACTGTGTGAATATGACACTAGAAGTGTGCAATAATGAATTTTGAAGCGCCTTATGAGGGATTTTGGGATTACATTGTATGAATACCACTATATAGTTATATCAACAACCATTTGTATCTTTGTCTGCGAATATATTCTTCTAAATTATGGCACTATACATTCATCAGCCTGTAAGAGGTCGGCTGCAAGGTCACAAGCTTCTTCCTTGCTACTACAAGAATATTTCTCAGTTCAGGTTTTCTCATGATGTTTTCCTTCACCGGCACCTAATATCGTTATCAATTTAGTAAATTCTGGAAAAAAAATGTTGGTATCACAACAACAAAATAGCACCTTCGTTCCTTTCATTTGTTTCATCACTTAGCCTCGTAGTAACATTTGCCAGCGTCAATGCGCAAACTTTATATTGATCTATATAAGTTTATTTCAGTTTCGTTTATATCCTGTAGCTTTTCGTTGTCTACGAGATATTAAGGTAACTTGAAATTCACTGAATTAGCTATTATTTCGAATTCATTTCTCTCGTACATTTTAAGTAAACAAGATTGCAGAACATTTTACCTAATTTGCAGAATATCATAAAACAAATAGGCTGTGTAATAATCCCGTTACCAGTTACATTAATATGGCGGCTATCTAAGGAGATATTGAGGTAACTTGAAATTCAATGAATTTGCTATTATTTCGAATTCATCTCTCCCGTACATTTTAAGTAAACTACATTGTATAACATTTCACCTAATTTGCAGAATATCATAAAACAAACAGACTGTGTTGTAAGACACAAGATAGAAGATAAATTTATGTATAGGGAATCCTTGTAATTAAAAAATATAACGAAAATCAAATAGCACGCGGTGTTCTGAGGCGGTCACCTATCCAAGTACTAACCACGTCCAACGTTGTTTAACTTCGATGATCGGATCGTAACCGATATTTTCAACACTCTAACCGACACAGTGTTTACCTCCACTAATTTTCGTCACATAAAAAGGTTGTTCATCAAAATTTCAAAGCCCTTCCATAAGAACTTACTGTACTTCATTAATTGACCGCATTGCGAACCTTTTTCCAAAAAGATATACTCGTAACTTTATCACCTTATAGAATTTCTGACAAGTTAATTTAACAATAAAAACATACAACATTATAAAATTTAATGCAATTAGAATATAATAAATCAAACCAAAATTTTAAACCCACAAATTAATCGTTTAAGTCATTCACATCTTCTTCCGTCACGTCCCAGAGAAATCGATTTCTAAATTCGATATTTCTTGTTTCATCGATATTTTTTTCCTCACTAATCGATTCGGATATATCTAAATCGTCATCTATTAGTGAAGTGACTGAGAGGAGAGTCGAATCGGTAATGTTCACGGTATCGCCAGCATCACCTCGTTCTGGTAGACCTTTTCTAGAACCAAGTGTCTGTGAACAAGACAATCACTGTAAGGAAAGAATATTACGAAGAACATAATTTAAAATCAAAAATGCTTTATTCAATTTAGGCCCTGAAAAGGCGCTTATGAACGTCAAAGCTACCACCAGTTCGGAAAACAACCCATTTATCGAGAAGAACCGTCGTGTGAGTCAATATTCTAACAAGATGGTGGATCCCTTGTTAGAACCTGCTAGGGAGTTTTTGTGGCATCTCAGAATTTCATGCTCCGTGGTATTATTTTCTATTCACTTCACTTATGCACAATAAACTAACTAGATTACGTAAAACTCCACCAAATTTACAAAATATAGAGTCCAATAACACAAGATTATGAATAAAATATAAAATCCACTACATGACAGACTAAAATCCCGCCAAAAACTCATAGAAAGTTACATTCATTTTTGGTGGATTCATTGAGAGGGACGTCATTTCCAGAGGTCAATTGATCTACCATATAATAAATGGACTTTAGAAAATAAAATCGACTTGATCTGATGTTTGAACTTACTATCCGGTAAATCGGCAAGTTGCTTTGGGTCTTTGTTATAAAACCTAAGACTATTAGCTAAAAACTATTATAAGTCTTAGCAAGCATGACACATGAAATAGCCAATTGCTTCTAGTATTAAAATTGTGTTCGACGTTTACTAAATCTAGTTGATCTAAATAATTGCGGGCACACATTAGATCATCAAGAATATATTGGGAGGACAGAGTTAAGATACTAAATTCCTGAAACTTAGTCTTTAATGATTAGCGATGCCTCATATAATAAATTGCTCGGACTGTGCTTTACTCTATGCTTACTACATTTTCGGATCCTTTCTTGCCATTGATCTCTGTTCTAAAAATTATAAGGTTACTCGAAAAACATTTCGTTAATCGTTTGCATATTGGATTATTTTGAGTCCTTGTGACTAATTGACTTATGTTTAGTTGACTATTCTATAAATACATTATACGACTCCACATTATAACCTTGTAATCACGGATAATTCAAAAATATACGTACATCAATAATAGCCATATGCAGTATAGGTACTTCGAGTTTCAGCGGCTTAATCTCCTGGGGCTCTTCATCGAGGTAAGAGTATTCGCTGGGCGTCTGCCAATTTATCTAAAAGTCAACAATTTTATTAATTAGTTAGGATGATTACAATAACATATGAAACGCAAAACCACAAAGGTTTTACAGCTCTTATCTAGTTATATATTAAGTGGTTTGCTATATAGTGGGAAATATTTATTTATTTATTTATTTCAAAGAAATCTACAGCTATACATTTAAAAATAAAAATGTATGTACAAGTAAAATGTTAGATTCGCCAACAATAATTTCTATAATATGTAAATACCTATTTTTACTATTACATGACAACCCATTTTTTTAATATTTAGTAAAACATCTATTATCTAATAAATAACATAACTTTAAGTGAAAAAAGAAAACATTTGAATACAAATTTAAAACAAAAATTACTACAAACAAACACAATTACTTATATAATAATAATAATAAACAACTAAAATAAAGCTTAGTTTCATTAATTTAGCAACATTCTTAACCAAATTACATAATAGAGAGTTTAAAATTGCATTAAAGCTACTGTGGAACACAGACGTTAAAGTTATACTACAGGATGACCACGACAATTTCTGTTAATAATCGTCAGTGCTTATGCTCCTGTGCCTCTAGCAAGGGTATGTAAGGGATTGAAGGGTATGTAGTAAAAGGAACTAGATAGCGATACTTCGTAATTCAGTTCTCTTGGTTGCCACCTTGTAAATAACTGATCTCTGATTTGTTCTTTACCACTGCATACTATGTACCTAACTACTATAGTCTTGTACGATGTTACTTATAAGTTTCATTATGTTATAGTTATTCGTTATAGTTTCATTGAATCTGAATATATTGCTTTATCTGATCACGCATTTACATTAGCAGAAGATATAGAAATTATCTTAACCTATGGTAAGAGATTTGAGAACGTACACGTCTCAGACGCCACTTCTCTAGAAATTCGTTCGTCTGCTTCAGAGCGTCCTTGCTTTCCTTCAGGAGTTCATCTATGCGATCCTTGACACGATACTGTTTATATTTATGTAGAAACTAAAAGAAATGGAAAATATTTAACTTTGATGCAGACAATAATCGCACGATTTCTTCGTACACCGCGTTGATGGATGTAGGTTTGATTCAATGCAACTGAGTCAGAGCTTTCTATGACTAAAAACATTGTGATGAAGCCATAAGTTACTAAGTTACATTCCTGTCTCTATAAGTCAGCCAAGTTAGCTACCAGCCTCAAGTAGACTATCTGCCACCAAGGACCTGTAGGTGGTTTCTGAAAGTGCACATGAGAGCCAGTCCCTCTTTTAGGGTTAGCGTTTTTACCATCATAAACCAGATCGTCATTTAAGATCAGATGAGATTGTGGTCAAACGCTATAAAGTATTTTTATAAACACTTGTTACTTGTATACTAAATACATCGCGCATGCAGACCGATACTGCGTCCAACTCACGTTATCTTTTTTCGCAGCCTAACCTAACCTAATCAAACAGGACTAAAATAGCAAGCAGAGTTTTAAGGGGCTGCATTTGCAACTCATATCTTGACATAAAGGTTGAAAGGGCGAGAGCAACTACGAAAGAGGTAATTTCTCCTCCCCGCGGAAAGTCATAGTTACTGAGATATTCATGATCGAAGTTTTGAGGTTATGTGTCACTTCCGAACAATCATTGGAAATTTTGTATATTACCTACTTGATGATTTTAAAGTTTAAACAAAATAATTTCGTCTCAGTTTGTTTAGGTTAGGTAAGACATTTAAACACAAGTATCAACACTTTATTGAAGAACTAAATGCAGATACTTTTGATGCAGATGAATACTGATAGGTGGTAGAGCCACGCTGAAACTATTACTGGTTTCAGCGTGAATGGATCGGCTCGTCCGGGGTAGTACCACCGCACTCACAGAAAACCGTCGTGAAATAACAGTGCTTGCGTTGTTGTGTTTCGTTCGGTCGTTGAGAGCGCCGGAGGCCCATCTCCCTTCCTGTTTCCTTCTTTCCCTTTCCTTCCCCTTCCCCTCTCTCATATACAGGCTGGCGACGCACTTGCGACTCCTTTGGTGTTGCAAGTGTCTTTGGACGGTGTTGATCACTTAACATCACGTGACCCACCAGTTCGTTTGCCTCCTTTGATATATAAAAAAATACATAATTAAATCAGAGTTTTCGGGAAAAAATAGTTTATTACTTAAGCATTTCAGAGAAACCATTTCGCAGTAAATAGATTGAATCAACTTTAGCACAACATTAAGATACAGTAACGGCCGTAGCCTTTTAGTTTGAAGGTTAAATGTAAAATCGATTCATATAAAACTTACAGCAATTGTCAAGGACAACACCAAGATTTCAGTAAACAAAACTGAGACACTGGTATTATTGACTGTCCCCGCTACCTGAGCATGCTTCACTTCTTCCCTAATAGTCTTCCTTACAAAGCAAACGATCGTACATAATACTTTTCGGAACATATCCACAAAACCGTTGCCTAGAAGGTAATCGATAAGGAAGAGGCTTAAAAATATAACGCCATAGAAAATAGTGTTCATGGCTTCAACAAACATCTCGGATAACGGGGTACTGTATTGGTTTGAGCATTTATTTTATTACAATTAATTTAAGTGATTATTCATTACTGACAATTTAAAACTTCATACTGATTTTGTACATTGACAAATCATCCTATTTCCATAGACTTGGATTACGCTATGCTTATTTTTTAACAGAAATGTAATTCTCGCCAAAAAGACCGCTCTGAATATTCATATTTAGTTATAAATGCATCTTCTATACATATAATAGGAATGCAAATCCAATGTTTCTTCTTTTTAGATGCTTGTAAAAATATTGTAGGTGCCTATGAATAAGTAATAAAAAAAGAACTTATGTACACGCGTTAGAAGTTAATACTTCTTTGGCGTAACAAGATAAAAATCTTTAATTCAAAAATTTTATCTTTCGCCTTATTCTACGTTTGTATAAAAAATGACACTAACAATAGAAAAAAGGTATTTAATACATTACTTACATTACATAAAATTTTAATACAAAGAAACAAAATGTTGACTATAGCTAACTTCAGGGTGTCGGTTTTGCATGACGGTATGCGCGCGCATCTTAAAATTTACTCTGATCATTTTTCCCTAACACGCCAATAGAAATATAACTTCAATACATTAAAATCATTTTTAGAAATGTCTGTCTGTCTGTTTGTTTAGTTAACATTTACTCGTTTTTAATTCGTTAGTCGTATTTAAAATGGTTACGTTAAGTTATTGTAATTATAATGCCGACGCGACTTAAGTACAAGAAAAAAGCACAGTAATTAGACCTAATATATTAGAATTACTTTTTTTTTTCGATCTGACTACTCTGACCCAGCATGGTCTTAACAGCTTTACCGGACTACCAAGGCGAGCGCATAAGGCACTCAGCCGATTTTATTTGACAACTAGCTCAAGGGTGCACGGCACACCTCGGCTTGGGCTGTTGCCTGATATGTACAATTCGCGATCTATCTGAGCTAACCTATTCATACATATATGATTTGTTTGAGCATATACGTGTATCAAGCATACATACCTCAACAACTCTTATATATATTTCGTATCGGATAATTTTCCAAACTATTTCAGTTCGATAAGGGAAAGAAACAAACACTTCCACTTTCATGCACGTGTGTGGGGGTGATACGTGTACTGTTGTTGCAGTGATGTAAGATTTTGTGTGAGTGTATCGCACGAGCAACGCTCTCAAGGGCTCCACGCCGAGGGAATGGACCTAGGCTTGAGCTGCTGCCGAGAGAGGCCTAATCTGGTTATTAGGATGACTTTGTTAGTCACTGTTCGTACATCAGATTCTACGCGAAGTCGCGGGCATAGCTATTTATATATATCGTTATCTACGTGTATTTTCAATAAAATATAACAATGAGTTTTTCCTTTACACCTTTATATTTATTAATGATAAACTTATGCATTTGTATATTATAAGACGCTAACACTATACTTCACATATTTTATTCTATACTTTTCGAACTTCAGTGTTTCCAACTCTATCCCAGTGTTGCAATCATTTTATTTTAAATTATCTATCATATATATACCTATAATTCTTCTGTCTATGTATATGCGACTGAACTGCTCCAAAACGGCTGGACAGATCTGGACGATTTTATTTGTATGTGTACAGGTGAATTCAAGATAGGTAATAGATTCGCAATAAAGCCCGGTTAATTTAGCCTGAGTTTTAGGATTTTTTTATCATCAATGTAGGCTGCCGGGCCTACTAGTATTCTATTATAGTTAAAACATTGAGACAACTTAAGGATAAACAAATGCCAGTTTGAAATGTCTATGATAATATTTTTAATTTGTTTTTTATTCAAATCTTGACTATATAACACGCAAGTTCGAACTTACGGCCATATTCAGAATACAGAAAAAAATTAACGAGTACTGAACTACAACTGACTGAAATAAATCCTTTTAGGACATTGCAGACTATAATCTTGCTAATTATTACTTTAATTAGAAAAACTATGCATAATATTTTTTTGGAATATTGAAAAGCGAATTGAAGTTTTCGACAACTCTTTTATATTTAATTTTACTTTGTATATAATGCTATTAATCATTATCTCTTGATTTGTATACTTTGTGTTCACACTTAGCATGGTTTATGGCAATTTTTGATCATCGAACTCAAATTATGAGGATCTTAAATAAATAAATATTATTTAGTATTCTCAAATGAAGCTGTCATTTACTGCTCTTATGTTCACCGTAAAATTGCCAGAACTACTGCTTTAAAAACAACAATATGCCAATTACACTTTGTTGAAACTAAATCTATAAAAGAATATCGAAAATCTAAATTGATTTGCTCATAAATATAACAAATTCAACCGTGAACTAATTGATAAGAATTGTTATTTTCGATTCGACATATTATATTTCGATTTCGACATATTACAAGGAGTTTCTATAGTAACCAGTAACAAACCGTTGTCAGTAACAACTTCATCAGTCTCCAGGATATTTATTATCAAAACCAACATTTATTTATTTATATATTATTGAATCAGATTCGTGTATAATAATTATTTCTGTTGATATTTCAAAACTATGGTGAGTTCATCTTTTCTTCATTTAACTGAGCCATCATTATTATGATCTAATATCTTTGTGATTGTTTTTGAAATATAATTCCAAGAACTTCTTTTACTATTTCAACATTCTTATCAATGATGATAAGAACATATCTTCAAAGTGACTATTTATTACATAACTTAGACTAATTGAATATTTAGTAAATAAAATAATTGTAAGTAATAAAGTACGGATGAAGATAAATAAATATAATCAATAACCATAATAATAAATAAATAATATTGTGCGATGATTATTGTTTATACGTTACAGCCGCCAAAAGGAGCTAAAGCTGGGAAAGCTGGAAAGAAAGCACCAGGTTAGTAATTTTTTATCAAGTAATACTATTTTTTTATATATTTTTATAAAATTCATACGTTATACATAATTACTTCATATCTACATAACAAATAGAATAGCATTTTTTTACTACTGCATTGTGCGGGTATTTGCTGCAATAATCCTTCTTTCAAAGTGATTGATTGATAAGCAATAGTTATATCAAATTAATTTGTCTTCGTCTTGCTTCAGCTATCGTCATCGATGGAGTGGATACATCAGAGATGACTCGAGAGAAGCTCGAGCAATTCACACTCAAAGTCAAAGAACAATTAGATAGAGAAAGAGAAGAACGCAATTACTTTCAATTAGAGAGAGACAAGATACGGACATTCTGGGAAATAACCAGACAACAATTGGAAGAAGCTAAAGCTGAATTAAGAAACAGAGAAAGAGCTACAGAAGAGGCTCAAGAGGAAAACGAAGCGCTTTTAGAAACAGAGAAACAAAAAATAAAGCATTTGAAATATGAACAGCAAGCCGCTGCAGCTGCTTTACGAGCGGAAAATCTTGTAGCACTGAAAGCGGCAAAAGAAGAACACGCAGAACAAGAGCTGGAGCTATTAAATGACAAGAGAACATTACGTCAGCAGATGAGAGAGAAAGTTTTGGCATCACAAGATGAACTGAGACGAGCGAAGTTGATGCACGCTGAAGAGTTATCTAAAACTAGAGCGGAGTTCGAAGAGACAGCTAGACAGATAGAGGATAAAGCTGAGAAGAAACTGCATGAGACTAAAATAGAGTTAACAGTAAAGCACAGAACAGAAATTGCAGAAGTTGAAGAAAGAAAGAATAAACAACTATCCGAATTGATAGCACATCATGAAAAAGCATTCTCTGATTTGAAAAATTATTATAATGACATCACTTTAAATAATTTAGGTACGTGCATTATGAATTACTGCAAAATAAAATTGATTCTTTGTTTATGATAATTAATTAATTGATTTATCATCTGATAGCTTTAATTTCACTCTTAATTGTAATGTTTCTAAGAATGTTGTTATTACATCAACTGTGCCAAGAATAAATTAAATTCTTGCCAAACGGTTTTAAGGTCTAATAAGCAGTTTGAAACAACAAATGGAAGAGATGCAAAAAGTGAAAGAAAGAGCTGAGAAAATAGCGAGGGATGCTGTCGCAGAAATGAAGAGTCTACGCGAACCACTTGAAGTTGCTATCGTTGAGAATAAGGAACTCAAGAGACAAATGTCGAACTATGACAGAGATAAAGCTGCTTTAGCGGTTAGTATAAATGTGATCCAACACAGTGAGCTAATAGTTAGAATATGTTCAAATAAGTTTACTTATATCAATTTATCATAAACAAAACCCAATGTTGCTAGATTGTGTTCACAGTTTACACTGTTTGTGACTTGATATTTATCAATTATTCTTTGACTTATCCATATAAAGATTATTAAACGAGGTTTTATTTTTTCTTATTAACTTAAATAAGGTAATGTAAAGGTCGGTAAAATTAGAAGGACTGGTCCTTGAGTGCAGTTATCGAAACACATCAATAATAATTCTTAGTGACGTAAGATTTTAACTCGATGGTTTTTGCTACATGGCATGTTAGTAATCGTTCCATTGCCTTGTTTTCCTTCAACAATTAATAATTGACTATCAGATGATGCTAATTATACAATTCGAACTTACATAGATTGACACGACACTAAACATCATAGGGTCAATTAAAAAATAGTGACTTCATCTTCTTTCCTAAAGTTGACGAAAGTACCATACAAAATACTTACTGTTTTTATTCGGAATTTAGGAATGGAATATGTCATAGATTACTGCTATTTATTATAAGGCGTTGCGAATTTTTTTGATCATTATTTTTCGTTTCACATGTTTGTAAATTATAATTCGCAGAATTCAGAAATGTATTAATGTATCAGATGTGGAACTATTTAGACGGGAACTATTTGAATATAGAATTATGCAATCACAAAACGATAATAATCTTTATAGAACAGGTTATCATTTATCACAGGCTGTGAAATAGCAGTGATGAATATAAAAATAATTTCACTGTTACACAACTCCGTAAAATCACTGTAATTTCTAAATATACAAATAGAATACGGTTTTAACAATTAACACTGAGAATATTAAGTCCATTAAATCATTATAAATGTTATAAATACGATTGTGAGTTTGTTTGCTACGCTTTCTCGTCCTCAACAATATAACCCATCATTATGAAATTTTACATACATGTTACCAGGAGTACAGAGAAATATATGGTGTATATCTGATGATGAAAAAAGTACTGCTCCCGACACAAAAACAAGTAGGAAATTAATAAATCACATTAGATATAAGAGCGCTTAAGTTAAATACCTACTTATATTTATTAATTAGATATTTAAATAACTGCATAGTATTAGTTCCGTTGATCGAAAATAGTAACCAATTTTGTTTTGAAATTTATCGATAAAAATCTAATGAAAGTTACACTCCGTTACTGTCAATTTCAGACAAAAACGAAACAGTTGGCCTCCTTGGAAAAGCAGTTTGAAGTCCTCAAATGGGAGTACGAGGTGTTACAGGTCCGGTTCGACCGAGTGCTAGCGGAGAGGGACGAGCTGAAATGTCGGTTCACGCGAGCTGTACTGGAGGTGCAACAGAAAGCGTCTCTAAAGACCGCTTTATTGGAGACGAAGTTGAAGAATTTAGAGGCTCGAGACCTGGGACCGCGGGAGGTTCATGTAAGTTGATTGATTTAATAGAACATCTATATGGACAACACCAATAACCAGTGCGAAAAAAACATAATGTTAACATATATAAATCTATAGGTATCATTTATTAATTATTTAGTTGCTAAAACCAATCGAGATGATAGATATTCATAATATGATTTTAATTTTTAGACAATTAATCCTTATCTAAAAGATCCAAAATCAAAAATACTTTATTTTACTTAGGCCCTGACGAAGCGCTTATGAATGTCAAAGCTACTACCGGTTCGGACAAACAACCCAGTCATCGAAAAGAATCGGCTAGAAACTCGATCTGGCTTATCTCATCATTTCCCGATCTTTTTTATACCATGCCCCACCATAACATTTCTAAAATTTTGATGCGCAAACATAATTTTTACCTTTTAAAAATTGTGTTGATCCCTAAAGAAATATAAATGATAAGTTTAACGAAGAAATCACTATGAAATTGTTATTTAAACATCGTAGGTAAAATTTCAAAACATATAATGAAAAACTTACTTGACGTCTCTAAATTTTGTTAGCATCAAACGAAATTATACCTGACTAGCCTTCGCCCGCGACTTCGTTCGCGTGGAATAGATACACTAACACGCAGCAGTACTCAAAAGGAAAAACATCCCGATCTTGAAACATTTTTCATCTGTGTTCCGCTCCTATTGGTCTTAGCGTGATGATATATAGTCTATAACCACTCTCGATGAATGAGCTACATAACACTGAAAGAATTATTCAGATCGGACTAGTATTTCCTGAGATTACCCCCTACAACGTCACAACATCACAACGTCACAAACTACCTCTTTATAATATTAGTATAGATAATTATTCATAGCATTTTTCTTTAATTTGCCTTTTTTGTTAAGTTTATTACCGATACCTAGCATTGCATTTAAATAACCCAAAGCGAAAGGATTACTGTCGTGTCGAGTCCATTTTAAATTGCCCTCTTTAACTATAAAATTGCCCTCCTGTTGGGGGCACTACGTTAAAACACTGATCTATAATATCTGTAGTAATATTTATTATAAAGAGGTATAAGTTTTGAGTTTGTGAGGTTGTAGGGGGCAATCTCTGGATTTGAGTTTTTGGCGGGATTTCAGTCTGTCATGTAGTGGATTTTATATTTTATTCATAATCTTGTGTTTCTTGACTCTATATTGTGTAAATTTGGTGGTGTTTTATGTAATATGGTTAGTTTATTGTGTATAAGTGAAGTGAATGGCAAATAATACCACGGAGCATGAAATTCTGAGGTGCCACAAAAACTCCCTGGAGGGTTCTAACAAGAGATCCACCATCTTGTTAGAATATTGATTGATACGACGCTTGATATTGTAATGATCGTACGACGCTTGTAATATTATTGATTACTCGACAATGGCAGTAATAATCTGAAAGATTGATTGCCAAAAATAAAGTTAAAAAAAAAACTCTGGATCTACTAAACCGATTTTAATTTTTTTTTACTAATTGAAAGCCACGCTATTTGCCCCTATAATATTAACACAAAAAATTTAAAAGATTTTTGTATGGTATTCGGATTTGCAAAGTAAGTCAGAGAAAACACGGTCGAACAAAAATGTTTCTTACAAACGCTTCCTTAACGAAGGGAGATATATGATTGAGTTCTAGAGCTTGATAATACCTACAAAAAATTTAGCGACAGCATATGTCTAACTTCACGGTTTTTTTTTATTATCAGGTATTTATATATTCGTTTTTAGTGGATGCACAGAGAAGGGCGTCAAATCCAGACGTCACCATCGTTCATAAATTGTTTTGATTATCACGATATCTATATTAAATACTAGCCTCTGCCCGCGACTTCGTTCGCGTGGACATAGTTAATTTGTGCTAACTAATATACAGCGACAGCTCTCAAGAGGAAAAAACATCCCGATTTTTAAACATTTTTCATTGTTGCTCCGCTCCTATTGGTCTTAGCGTGATGATATATAGTCTATAACCATCCCCGATAAATGAGCTATATAACAATGAAAGAATTTTTCAAATCGTACCAGTAGTTCCTGAGATTACCCCCTACAACGTCACAATTCACAACGTCACAAACTCACAAACTTTACCTCTTTATAATATTAGTATAGGTACAATTATTAAAGTTTTAAGGGACTTTTATATATACTTCGCGTATATATTTGCTCGCTGTGGAGAAGCGGGGCAAGCGGTATCGTGGTGATGTATATTCCTCTTTTCCTAAAATGTAACGTTTTTGTTAAGATGTAAACGAAACTATGTAAACGAAGTTGCGAGTATCAACTTGTTCATAATATATTATATTATACGGCAAATACATACATAAATACAATTTTAAATATAGTTATGGAAAAGGAACTGTCTGGAGTTCTATGAAGAATGTCCTGTTTCTTGTCAATCATAGGCAGTTAACAAGTGAATCAGTATGGACATGATAATTATGTGAATATTTGAGTATTCGGAATAAAGCCCGAAATGATGGAGAAACCAATTTTTTTAAAGAACTGTTAATATTTATATAATAGTAATTCTAAGCAACAATCGTCCTAAGGATTTACTTACCATTTTATATTAACAATTATATAGTTTAGATGCAATCAGTAAAAATTTTAGTATGACTGATTTGAATTATGAAGCGGCAAACTAAAATTGTGTAATTTTTTTTTAAGGAATTGCTAAAACTAAAAGATACACAAGTAGAAGATCTTCGCTACGAAGCGGCACGACTTCGAAAAGCTCACGACGACTTACTAGCCACTTACGAAGCAAAACTTGCGAAATTAGGTGTACCGGCTGAGGAACTTGGTTTTAAGTAAGAATTGTATTTAGTGACATCTAGTGTACATATTAAGTATTATTGTTAAGTTTCTATTTACAGCAATGAATATTACTATCTCATATTTTATAATACCAATAGATGGCGCTGTTTTGAAATAATGTTTAAGCTAAATATTTAGTAATTTCTTATTTTTTAGCGGGATCTTATCTTGTCATGTAATGGTTTTTATATTTTATTCCTAATCCTTCAATATTCGGCGCTATTTTTTGTAATATTGGTGGCGTTTTATCTAATATAGTTCGGTTGTTATGCACAAGTGATTGAAATAATACCACGGATCATGAATTCTGAGATGCCACAAAAACTGTCAAGAAAGTTCTAACAAAAGCGTCACCATCTTGTTAGGATATTAAAATAAATATAAGACACATGTATTACTATCTACTCGGTAAAAATAGTAGCAATTTAGAAATTGCCAGAAAAAAGAATTATAAAAGTAATTTATGTCGTATTAATTCACACTCTATACATATACAATATCATTTGACACAATTTAATTCAATTATCAGTTTGTTGTTACGAAACAAAATTAACTATAAGCAAGGTTTAGAAAACACACTTGGAACTGAATTTTAGTATGAGATGTAGATCACAGATGTCGCTAATTACAATTCACTATTTTTCAGGCCTCTCAAGTCTGTAGCCGTTGCTGGATTGACTCCCGTGATCGGTCAAGGGCCAGCAGGCTTAGTGACGAAAGACCAATAAATCATTCAGGAGTATTTCTACATGCTCGAGTAATTTATTATGGATTGTAAAAATAATCGATCGAGTCAATAAATAAAACAACAAACCATCGAAGCCAATAAGTGTATTTTATTTATTTACAAAACATTCATAAGGCAACAGTTTTAAATGAAAATTGCATTATAGTTATTAATTATATAAATATTACATTTTTTTCTTTTTAATATATGTGTATTATTAGCAAGAAACAGTTTTACGTTATTGAAATTATTAACTAGTTGAGTATATTTGAGAAAATTTTATTTCATAAAGAAAATATACGTCAAATAAGCTTGAGTAATAATAATAAATTTAATGTACCATTTGAAGTTTGAGATTTTAGATATTTAAAAAATAAAAATAAGTGTAATTAGTAGAAAACATATATTGATATAATTATGGGGTTAAACATAATTATATTGAAGTGCAATTTCTGTAGGCGCGACTAAGAGGTAACTGGAAGATAATGTAACGGAAGTCCGTTATGGCAATATTTCGTCACGTTCCTGTACCATCCGGTTGTTAAATATTTTTGATTTTGTCATTAAATAGTTAAAAAAAAAAAACAAAAAAAAAAAAATTTTTACTTCAATCGCGTGTGACAGCTACACGCACTCATTTTTTTATTGTAACTTGTACCTATGAATAGATTCATGGTAGATAACATTTTTAGATAGGTACTTATTTAAATGAATATGCGATATACAACTAAAAATATGCAAAGCACAATAAAACATAATAATACAGACTTGTATTAATGCTTTTGAATTTTTGCAAAAAAAAAAAAATTACAATGTAACGATTTTGTCATAAACTATATTAATGAAGAAATGAATTTATTTAAAAATTAACTATACATTTTATTACACATATCCGAACACTATAATTAATAATTTAGTACACATAACATTGTTGCATAAATAGACTTTTTCTCTTTCAAGAAACAAAAAATCATACGAGTTTACCCATTTATTTGAAAATATACTCTCTCGCCAGTCAACTCGTATTGAAAAGACAAATTGCCGAACCTTAATAAATATTTTAAATATACATACACATATACTTATAACGTAAAACTATTAATGAAAAAATAAAAAAAAAACCCAGAAAGTAATTAAATATATGTCTGCATTTAGTGATAATTTGTTGTCCCGACGGACAAAATGTCGCCATCTATTTATGGCGCCATAGATGCATGTTCGGTTTCGAACCCCTATAGAGGGCGTTAATATAAATACTTTCAAAGTATATTTTATAGGAAACAGATGCAGTATATTTGTTTACTCTTTCTTCCATAAAAATAGCCTATTTTCTTTAAAAAAGTAATTCAATACTCATTATAGAATTAAAATTCTTTTTGCCTTTCAATTTTCTCTTTAAATAAATAGGTTATATTTAGTTACAGGTTTTAATTGTTTATAAAGGATAAATGAATGTCTAAAATTTATAAACAAATAATTTACTGTAATTTTATGGAGTAACATTAGGATAGCTTTCAAATAAATATGTTACTGTTATAAAAAACATATCCTTTGGACTATGAAGTATTTTTTAATAAAATCTTAAACAAAGACAGTATACATAGGGCACTACTATGTAAGGCTATAAAATAATTCTATCAAATTTGTACCATAGAAAAAATTGAGAAAGAAATAAGGAATTTCTGAGAATATATACCTACTATATGTTTCCTTAAGGGCTTCGAATACATTTAATAACTAGATCATATGGTTTAAACAAATCATAAAAAAGAGATATATCCATTATTTTATTTTATTCATTTTCTTCGCCAATCGGACTTAAAGAACTAAGACTGCTTTCTTATTATTTTATTATATTCTTCTAGCATAATTTAAATATCTTTTCAGGACCGATTCAATAACAATAGTAGGGTTTTTAAAATTTTTAAATTAGCTACTATTAGTGTTTGTTTATTTTTATATTATCAATACAATGATACAAAATAAGTTATTTTCGTTACATAACTTTAGTAGAAAATATTTAAACAACATAGTATTCAAAATTAAGAATATTTATGCGAAGAAATAAATTAGATAGATTTGTTTTGATATATTTTTTATATATTGTTTATAATATATAAGTTACATATAATTTAATTAATATTTGTAGCGGCTTTACAGCGTAAAAGTATAGTTTGAACAAAATTAAGGATTTTTTTTTAAAAGCGTGTATGCAAATAAACGCAGCGTTCAAGCATTGCATTATCAAAATGATTATTATTCTATAATTACAATTTAAATTAATTAATATACACTAAAAATTATAAATAACTCTACACAACCCAAAATTGAGACGTTTCCGATTGTTCATGTAAATTAATTTGACATTCCGTTACAGATGATATATAATCGATTCTCACTTATAATTAAATATAATCTGTGTCAATTAAAATATTAAAATTATAATTACATCGAATAGTAATTGAATTACGTATATAAATATGTATTACATATTGACAATATTTCCTTTATCTATATATTAAAGAAGAGGTTTTTTTAAATGTAGAATATATAATTCTTTGATTGTAATATATATCAGCACTCACTCTAACCCTTATTTCGTCTCCGATATAAAGATAAATCGACCCAATTAACATAAAAAAATTATATATGTTATATCTATATACAAACTTAAATAAAGCGACATCCAAACATAATATAAAATTGATAATTAAATAATAAAAATACAGTACAAAATAATTACTAAATATATGTTAACATATAGTACAGTATAGTCTAACTTACCGTCCCCAATTTAAGCGCACGGATAAATTTTTAAATTGCTAGCACTTAGAGCGGATGCTGATAAGTTTATATGAATCTGTAATGTTGGAACACAGACTCCATTAAAATATGTTGCAAGTGAAAATGGTTCTAAGTTTATTTACCTAAGCCAGCGTTAAACAATATTCCATTATGCTAGTATTTTCCAATATCTTTTCCTCCCTTGGAAGAATAAAAGTAGACCACACGTCGATCAATGTGGAGTCTATTTATGCTACCGTCAAGTTCTTTGTTATAAGTCTATCCATTTTAATAATAAATTCTACATTTAAAAATACCACTATTCGTATTTGCGTAACCGATATTAACAAATATACAATTGTACTATGCGTTTCAAATGAGAACATAATCTCGTTGACGGCAACTTCACTTAATACTTGTCAAAATAGTTCTGCCAGCAACAAGAATATATAATATGAAAAGGGAGATTTTTCTTTCTATAACAAATTCAAAAGTTATGCTTAATTTAGATAAGTATACTACGAGTATTCTATTTAAATATGTTTGTGTGAGATAAATTAAATTTAATTAACCCGCTTGGTCTATATATAGTAGTCATGTAAATTATATTTTAATATGCTATATCTGAACAATAGTAAAGTTGTAGTACATATGTAGTCTTCTTATAACTCTATAAATATACGGGTCTTTGTATTACTTATAGTATGATATACACAAGGTATTATTTTTCCCATCATATGATATTTACTGAAGTTTCAACTAAGATCACGGTTCGCCAATTATGTTTCTATTTGAAACACTTACAATAATTAATGCACGAATTAAACTCCAACATTTGTATTAGCTTTTAAAATAAATTTTAACTTTCTTAATATTAATCGTATTTAATTCTAAATAATGTGCGTGGGATTTTAGCAATATTCTCTAAACAATTTATCTCATCCATTTTACCATAATTTCATTATAGTTACAAATAAATACATATTTCCAATAAATGTCAACAGTAGTAACGACATTATTGATTTAATTTTTAGAATAATATAACATTTTTAACAAATAAGTTATTTTAATGAAAAATAATATTATGATAATTAATTTAATGCATAAATCAGAGGAACCTGACGGAATGATGGTCCCAGAATTAAAAAAAAAAACAGAATACATAAATATTATCTCACGGCTGCATACAATTTGTTCATTATAATTAACGCGTTATTCACAAGCCTTTATATTATTCGACATTTTATATCTAAAGAAAAAAAAAGCAACAATGACAACCATTTGTTAAAAATTCTAACCTAAAAGATTACAAACGTAACTTACGCCATCTATAATGCATAATCTATAATAACCTATAATGTATTATTTATTACCAAGCGCTGCATCTTTGTTAACAGATTTGTACTTAGAATTATGTTTGTATTCGTTCGAAATCACATATAATTTAGCCTAAAGTCCGAAACTATTAGTTCGCCCTGAATATAGACGCTCAAAACATAAATAGAGTATATCATAACTCTATATCATAACTTTGTATTAAACTTTTTACTTTATTATAACTTGCTCTGAATACAGCCAGAGCGGTTAAATAGATTAATAAGCATTGTATTTAAATAGGTGTATTTTTTGAATGATTTTAGTAAAAAATCTTATGAAGACTATTTCTCTGTTTGAATACGAGGTGTTTGAACTATATCTGATGTTAAACACAGTTTGTATAAAATCAGTTACCATCACCATGAGTTCTACAATCCATTATTTTGAATAATATCTCATAAATTGTCATTGAATTTTTATTTAAAGAAAATTTATGTCATCATTTATGACGTTTAATAATTTGTATTTGTATGAATTTCGGTTTTTAATATTCAGGAATTACAAAGTATATTTCTATGGAATAAATGACAATAATTAATCTATAATGTTGTATCAATAGAAACTTAATTAAATTTCATAAAGTTGTACTGTTATAAGTATAATGTTAACTCTATTTGACGCCACTCAATTTAGCGACAAACTTTTTAAGACTTTAGTTAGTTTACATTAAAATAATATTGATTTTTCTTCTCTCCATTTTACGAAAACTCTCAACAACGCCATAAAATGCGCATCGTCTTAAATGTCGCCACATAGAGTTTACATTTAATAGACCTTTAATAAAAAATAAAACAATACAATTTAATTTTTAAATCCAAAAATGTTTTTTTTTTCAACATTAGCAGACAATTATTTTGCTTTCACTCTATAAGAAAATTATCTATCAGAATTTTCCGAAGAACTGATGGTTTACATAACATCTAATGAGAATTTATCAGTTTTTTTACATAGACTCTACATTCCCTTTCATTTCAGTAGCCGTATATAATCACCAGTTTATTAAGATCCCTGCATTCTACAACCTTGTTTAAATACAGTACACAAACTGTAATGACACAAGTCTGTGTGACTATTCCAGATGTCCACTATATATATTATAGTAACACTACATTCGTCCATAATTGTTATATCCTACTATACGTAAAGTAAACAGAATATTACGAAAATAAAGCACTAATCCGTGTACTTAAATTCAAAATTATATCTGGTTGAAATCAGTAATTTCGAACGATAATTGGACATGATAATGGAAAAATCTATTGAATATTTGATGAAAAAGGTATCGAATTAAATTATAGATTAGTTTGTTTCTATTTCGGTAAGTAATTTAGTTAAGTTGCGTCGGTACGGATAGCTATGGACTGTGTGTTGATGAATTTTTAAACAGTTTAGACTCTTGGGACGGAAGAATCGATACCAGCTACACGTATCGGTAAGGCGAGGATTCATAATCGCAATGCGTGCTTTCGTACGATTGTCTCGAGTTTTTACCAACCCTAACTGCATTTTTTTAAACCATTGAAATAAATCGGGGCATGGTTTTTTTGGCGGGATTTTAGTCTGTCATGTAGTAATGGATTTTATATTTTATTCATAATCTTGTGTTATGTGTTGTGTTGTAAATTTTGTGGAGTTTCACGTAATATAGTTTGGTTTATTGTGCATACGTGAAGTGAATGGAAAATAATATCACGAAGCATGAAATTATGAGATGCCACAAAAACTCCCTGGAAGTTTCTAACAAGGGATCCAACATCTTGTTAGAATATTAGTTTACACAACGCTTAACATTGAAATGATCACACAACGCTTGTTATATTATTGACTATGCGACAATGGCAGTAATAATCTGAAAGATTGATTGCCAAAAATATAAAGTAAAAAAAAATCGGAGCAGCTTTTTTTTTCTAGGTTTTTCTTAAACTATATTCGTCTAATTTGCTTGTCGGATATCTGAAAAGAACAATATAACTTGGCTAGTACTTCTAGCTCCTAGGTCTTATAAAATTTATAATATGCTCTATTATATAGTTCTTATTTAGTTATTATATAGCTCTATTGTATAATTTGCTCTATTATCCAAAAAAAGAAACGAGGAATATGTTTTGTACTCATTAAGAGTCGCAAGAGTTTTCTTCGAAATTGTGTTCGCATTTGTTTGGGTCAGCCAAAAGACGAGACAATCGTACCATAGGCAATAATAATTTTGAGCGCTAATATCCTATGAACAAATAAAAAACTTAGCTTAAACACTAAAATCTAATCTATTGTATAGGTTAGCTATGATATAAATTTAACTGTACCGAAATGGATTTAATTGAAAATTTTCCAATAGAATTATCTTCACTGTGTATTTTCAATACTGTTGTGTGTTTTTTTTTTCGATATCAATATTATTGCGAGTGATGAATCTACAATTAATAAAGTTCTTATTTTTTATAGTGTATTTTAGAACAATTTCGAATTGTATTTTAAATTATACCATATCTCTTATTATTTTAATTTATACATACCTATATATATTTTTCAATTGTTCAATGTATTTTAATGTAATTACGCGTGCAGTATGACACCATTAGCATACGAGCGTATTAAAATCTTATATATTTTGTTATAACTATAGGGAGATAAATTTCTTTTAAATCTAATTAACTTTATAATTTCGTGATAATATATACTGTATTGAGCAACAAGTCCATGCCTAATAATTACACGGTCTTAAATTGTCGATACATTTTGTTCTCTTCCCGCACTGATTACCCTATTGACCTAGCAAGGTCTTAACAATTTCAACGGACTACTAACAAAATTTTTGAAATTATAATTACTTTGTTTTATTTCCTTACAACAGTGTTTTTCAACCTATTTCGGGACACGGCCCCTTTATTATGAAGAAATATTTCCCTACCCCCTACTCTTTGCTTTTTTTCATGTATTTTATTTTGTACAACATATTTATTCATTTATATAATAAGGGATCGGATAAATACATAACAGTTCTGATAACTTTAGTTTTTATTTATTGTTAATTTGATACGAATGTTTCAGATGGAAAAGAGATAGCGTAAGTTATTTTAATTTTTTGTTTGATGCAAATGATTATATTATTTATTTAGCATTTTTCTAAATAAATCTTTTAAAACTTTAATGCTTTTTTACTGCAATAGCATTCCCATCCTTTTGCAACTCCGCTATAGAAGAATCGCGAATCCAGAGAGGATGCGCCCACACGTTGAGAACCACTGCTTTAAAAGATCAAAGCAACAAGAGGATCATTTTACGCGTTTTCACAATACACTATCACGAAATTATCTCCATTATATTATCATTTTTCACAACGCGTTATATAAAAAAAAATCTTTTGCTCATCGCTGAACGATAAGTCGCTCCGAAACTTATCCTTATCTCACTTTTACTCTTATAGAGAATGAGCGAGACGAATAGCTATCTTTAAGCGTTTACATAATCACAATATCGAGCACAGATTAACCAACTCAGATTGTTTTATTCATCTAATCTCTTGATGAACTCTGTAACCAACTCATCCTCTTCATATGCCCTGTCATCTGTAAAGACAAAAGAACATTGTAAGTTTAAACTTGTCAACAATATAATTAAAAAAAAAAAAAAAAAAAAAAACATAACAAAAGAATTATGAGAAAAGGCAGCTAAGATAAGGTACAGTTTACTGATATAGTTTGGATATGCATCAGAATAAGCGTGGTGTAGGGATGGTTGCTCAATACAATCGCTTGAGTGCCTTAAGCGATCACTTTGTTAGTCCTGTAAAGGCCTTACTAGACCAATAGCGTAGTTAGTGCGAAATATTGGTTGCCTGTAAGATCGGTTTACGGACCATAATTTTCCGTGACAACGTCATAAGAAAAGACCATCGGCCTAGGGAGTGAAAGGGAGATAAGTGCGTCACAAACCGCACGCTTAGCCCGATCGCGATTCTCTATCGCTTGTTCCGTGCTCACGCTTGCACGCTCGGCTCAGGTGAAACGTGACAATGATTCATGCTTTTGCAGTGCGTGCAGGCAGCGTTCATCGATTTATGGGACGTTATCACGTCAAAAAAAAGTAACTGTATGACGGATATCAAAAGAAATCGTAACATGGTAGACATAGAATTATATCGTAGTCTATATACTCGTTTCAACATATGATAGAGAGGATATACCTATTGGATGAAAGCAATTAATTTTCGGGATTAACTTTAGACTTCAAATACCACAAATAAACAATATACACGAAGCACACAAAAATAATAGCCTGCTTTACAACTAATAGTGCGAATTGGCAATGTATTAATAGTGTATTCAATACCATGATGTAATGCCGTTAATAATTAAATATTTCGAAACAAAACGGAGTAGTCGATTGAACGAAACATATTCTAAGGTCTACAAAACAATATAAGTGTTTATTAAAGATTGATTTATAATCTGTCATTGTTACAATTTACACTAATAATTAGTAGCAGTCAAGAAATTTTTAGGTCACGCTCAACTCACGTATTCCATTCTGAAATAATTATTTATTTATTTATTTCTTACTTGAAGCCACTGACAATTTCGCATGTTCGTATGTAAATATCTAACTGTATAAACGATTCCAAAATAACAACAAAACCTTTGTGTAGCTGTGACGGTTTATGCAGCGTGTCTCGAGTTAGTTCTCATATGATATG
This sequence comes from Antheraea mylitta, assembly GCA_014332785.1. Lineage (NCBI taxonomy): Eukaryota > Metazoa > Arthropoda > Insecta > Lepidoptera > Saturniidae > Antheraea > Antheraea mylitta. Next base: position 2,609,401 of record JACEII010000050.1, on the reverse strand, counting down.
ATTTTATCAAAATGACTTCACGTTTATCGTTATATTCGTTTGAGCCAATTTCTTTTTTTTCTCGAACTGATTGCGCTATGGACCTAGCAAGCTTAACAGCCTTAACAGCTTCACCGGACTACTTTGCCAATTTTATCTTTATAAATCATAACCGATATTGTCCTGACGCGTAATATAGCTTATATTCTAGGATATAAATGGACATCTAAATCTTTTTTTTGTTATACAATAAAGGCATTTTTAATGTTCAGTAAAATATCAGTACGAATAAAATTTTTATTCGTAATTACTAGAAAAAGGTGATGAAACTGCTCTTTTTAAATATAAATACTAAATAAATATGTTTCATATAACCCTACTTATATCTACAATGTAGCCAGATTTAACAACACCTCATAGATTAAAATCCATGAAATCTGTTAAGCTACAGAGAATGATTAAGAAATAGATAAACATATACTTGAAGCACATTACCTTCCGCGAGGTCTTGTAAAAAATATATTAATCGTATTGTATAAAGCACATAATGGCATCTGTATTCTTGAAATAAATATATTTAAGCGAAAAGCATAAACAGATATATCGCAATTCATAAATCGTTTAGTATAAATATGGTTTTGTGCAAGAATTAGGCATTTTTAAGACTCTCGCATTTTAAGCGTGATTTAACTGTATTATTATTACTGAGACATACCTCTATAATTATATATGCTGTTATATCTCACGTTATGCGTTGACGAAGGATGACTTGGTCCTGTCGATTTGAGATGTATTCATATGATTTAAGCATTGCAATTTTAAACTCTGGTTTATAATGTATTTAACTCGTCTGATTTTGTAAGGCAAAAAGGAAATATAAATAAGTATTGGCAGAGAGTTTGCATGGTTGTAAGGCTTGGCTAGTTCCATCCCCTAATTTACATTTATTAATGTGTTCCAGTAATCGTAAACAAGTCCCATTTCTATGTTTAGCACATTACCATAAACTTTTATATCTTTAGATAAAATTATGGTCAAACCCTAACCTTAAAATAATATTAAAGAAAGAAATATTTTATTTAGATTCCTTAAGAACCTAAGCCAATCTAAATAGGAAGTTAAGCCGTTTTCTAACTCTTTACAATTTATATATCATTATATCTTATCGAAAGATCTTAAGAAATAGCTTAGAAGAGAATTAGTGGTAAAAATAAACGAATTATCATATAAAATAAATAGGTATGAAGAGTCTTCATGTAATCTGTAACTAAACAATTCTTTCAAAACTATTGCAGACCTTAAAATAAATTACAAGATAAATAAGAATTTATTAAAGAATTTCAAAAAGAAAAGAGAAAAATAAAATAAATAGTTTATAAACGAAAAAGCAAAGTACGCTTACCCAGACAATGATGCAGAATTGGAAATCGGTGGACTATTGGATTCGAAACCATCCTTCGGTTTTTCGTTAGCCAACTGCATCTTTAACTGATGACCGAAACACGCTAGATCCTCTCTAAAAGTATCAGAACCTGGTGTCGTTGGTTTTTCATCATCACCAGTAGCCATTCCTTCAGCATCACTCTTCAACGGAGCCTGCTCCGATTCATCATCCGTATTATATATCTTAAAATATGCAAAAGTTAAATAAATTACAGAAATTATAAATGATGGGATCGGTATCGCCATAGCGTATACTAAGTTCAGCGTATTCTGCCACATATCCAAATCAGTAATTACGAGACCAGGATCAACACGGCTGTAGTAGCAAGTATAGTTGCTGCCCAAAGTCCTGTATTTCCCATAAAAAACGGTGCAATTCAAAATGGGTGGATAACCGCAACCTTTCACATTTGGGAACAGCCGAGCTCCGGTGAAATACCAATCTGAATCATTCCCTTGTAGTCCTGTTGGTAATACGTCTGGCAGTTCTTGATCTTCACCTATCTCCGGATAGGATTTATCATCGTTTTCATATTCATAGTCTTTGCGTAGTGCTCTTTCGACACGGATTAAGGTTTCTACTTCTTCTTCAGTTATGTTAGGTGCTTCACCCAGTCTATAGTTCACTCGGATTTGCGTGCATTCGTACAGGTCCTTCGTGCAGCCTTCACGGCAAGACGCCCACGTGCAGTTACTGGCTCCCACCAAGTGTTTCACTTGTGCAGTCACGCAAAGTGCCCCTATTGGATCGAACTGCATGAAAATTGTCGTGAATGCTGGCTCTATCACGAACGGTACTAAGAATAAAAAGGCGAAGAGGCTGAAAGTGCCGAGAAGAACGAAGGTTGCTGTTGTATAGAACAGGAGTTTTTCAAGAAAAGTAGGGGGTATCTTTTCGTCTTCGGCCATGGTGGCGTGATAGTGTTGGTTGCGACCATAGCGCTAGTTTCAGCTGGCTGTCATTTCATCCTTCTGATCTCGGTCTTTGTAAACAAATTTGTTCCAAGGTTTTTTTTAATTTACTTGATTATTGATTTAGTTGCTGTTTATTTACATTTTTTTAAGTCAACTGCATAGGGAGCTTTGATGAATTACTATAAAATTTAAAAGGTATTACACCACTTTGGAATCGTTACTAGATTCAATGGTACTTTAGTATTAAAAACACCGCGCTCGGCGACCGCTTCCCAGACGGGCTAGCGTTATTATTTTACACAAGTCTAACCTAACTTAACCAAACCGAGACGAAACTGTTTTGTTTTCACTTAAAAATCATCATGCTGGTAATATACAAAATGGTACTTACGTTTTAACGGCAATAGAGTGCGGTAGTGGTTAGCGAGCGCGGTGTATTTAATACGAAAGTACTAATTCAATTTTTTTGGACGCGTACTCATAAGGTTTTTCTTACCAATTTTTTTTAATCGCTCAACGCGTCTAATGACGTTTTGCCTTCAAAACTGCATTATTTTTTTACTGTTATAAAAGAGATGTCATAGCTATATTTGATAGATACTAATATTTACTACAAATGTTGGTTAATACGCAATGAAATGTTTTTAATAAGTCATTACTTTTTCAAGCTCCCCTTGATGCCATCAAATATTACAACTTATAAGCCTATTTAAAAACCTTTACCAAGTCATTGAGTGACCTTTCGCAAGACTGGTTGACCTCAGGGCCCGAATATAGATTCAGGAAAGATAAAAACATTAATCTACACAAAAACGTAAATGTATGGCGTTGGCAAACAATAGTGACAGTTGACAAATGGGATTATATTACATAATACTCGTAGTGTTGCCATGATACTACCTTGTTTTATTTCTAAAAATGCCACTGTTTTATTCAGTTTACACCCTAGGAAGGAACTTACGAATGTCAATGTCGGTTCTCAAAATAACCCAGTCATCGAGAAAACCGGCAAGAATTATTAGTACACGAAATATAATTCTGCGTGTGATTTCAAGAAAAAAAAAGCTATGTTTCTATGCCGCCCTAATCATAGAAACATTGATATATCGTGCCAGGTAGCACCAGCGACTTGGCCTTAAATTTAAATATACAAAAAAATCCAGTGACATGATCATTGTCAACGATGAACTTCGAAAAACTTCTCAGCCGCTCTTCACGAAAAATTTGGCGTCTACATATGTTCTAACTTCAGAGATAGGATAATTTCTATTTCTATAACTTACTCGACAATGGCAGATAGGCTAGAAGATTGATTGCTAAGAATAAAACTTAAAAAAAACTCGAAGAAATCATTTACAAATTTAATTAAAATATACTAATTCCGGTTTATAAAAAGAATCTCGTACTTTCGAAGGTTCAGTATAAAAGTGAACTAGGTGAAAAATATTTAAATCATCCGCCCCAGTTATTCGTAGCGTTGTGCCTAGATTTCCCGGCGCCAGACCGTCTGACTGGGCATGAATCCAGCTTTCTCTAATCGATCGCTACCGAAATTACCGTCTCTGATATTATTAGGTATTTGGAGCAACGGCGAACGGTATTTCTGAACTGCATGTTTGTTGACCAGTTGGCAAACTCGTCACTCAAAAGATCCAAATATAAGCAATACAAAATTGATCTTTATTCAAAGAGTCTTTTTTAACTAAAACTTTGCTTTAGTATAGACATTTTTAAGGATATAATTAAGACTAGCTGTGCCCGTGACATCGTTCGTGTGGAACTTGATATATAAACAGTGACTAATGAAGTCATCTGAATATATTAAGTCTAATTAATCTACCTTTTTCTCGTACTTAAGTCGCGACGACATTAAAATTATAATAACTTTTGATAGACCTAAGAGACTTTAACACGTTCACGCCGGTGCGTACCACCGGTGGCCCGTACTAGACTGCTTTTTTCTGGCGGCGCGTATCACCGGTGGTACGCGCCGCCAGAAAAGACAGTTTAGTGCGGGCCACCGGTGGTACGCGCCGGCGTGAACGTGATAATGAAAAAAAGACTAAATGCTACCCGAAAATATGTTTCATGATTTTATGAAAATAATGTTATCGTGAATGCAGTTCTTTAACAGTGATGCGTGTTCAATCAAAAAATACATTTTAAAAACGATTGAAACGTTTTTTGTTACTTCTTCCTGCAACAATTTCTTTTCCAAAAATTTAAAAAGTACATTCACATTATTTTTACATTTTAATTAATTGTATAGAGTATATTCTCGAGCTTGCTTTTGCCAATTATGACTTTTTTGCAAATGGCAACCCTTGTTATTGCGCTTCTTTTTTGTAGGTTTGCGATTTAAAATGTTTACGCGTCTCTCACAAGGCAAGTTGATAAATAATATTATGTAGCTGCATTAAATATCGAGTCGAAGAGAAGAGCCACATTCGACTGGAGTGTAAGGGGTGTCAAATAACATCTTAAGACTTGAGACACCCAAGCCAACCTCACCTGCACGTGGTGCACCCTGCTGATCAACGAACGAGGCAATGGCGATAGCGCGGTGGTAGGGTTTTACAGCCCGACTGGGTCGCAACCACCATGTATATGGCGAAAAAGCCCGTCATAGTGACTCGCTTCTGCGCGTCGCGTTTCGGGATCAGCCTGTGCATATCCAGTACCGGGCGACTTTCGTCATTATGGCCGGCATGACAGCGACGACCGGCGATGAATAATCTGTCTCTCGGTGGTTGCCGATGTTTTTGGATTGTACTATGCTTAACATCAGGCTTAGATCAGTCACTTTGTCGTGCTTCTATAAAAAAAAAAAGATAAGTTTTGCGACTACTGAGCTATGTTATAGTACCAGCATACTTAGATATAGTTATAACTTCAATACAGTAGAAAAGTCTTCCAGAATTGGAGTCTTTGAAAAATAATCTATTTTTAAAATATTTCGCTGCCTGTTTATTAAGGCTAGTTTAAACAACAGTTGGACCAATTTTAACAGGACTTTCACTGGCAGATAGTTGATGTTACGAGGAGTCACTTTTTTATTTAAAGAAAACCAGCGTCTTGTAACGCGCGCACACCTTTTATACAAATTAAAAATTGTCTGCTACATTCTACGCGGACGAAGTCGCGGGCAACAGCTAGGGAACAATAAGTAAGAAGTTTTATAAGGTGGATTTTAAAGGGAATTGAAAAAGAGACATTTTGAAAATACATAACTACAGATGCACCAATGAACGAGTGTGTAACATGTCGCAGGCTTGCATGCTAATTAATACGCTATCCCCGGGAGGAATGCTTTTATCCAGCAGTTACATAGTTATAGTCCACGGTATTATTTACAAATATGAATAAAGTATAATATAAAACATTTCAATTTTTATAAATTAATGTGCTGTATGAATTTTACATACATACATACAAAGAACCTTAAATGACTACTAATGTAGGTATTATATGATGTTGTTCTTATTTATGTAACTTATAAAAATCTCGTGTCACGGTGTTTGTGGACGAAACACTGCTTTTTTTTCGAACTGACTACGCTATTGACCCAGCAAGGTCTTAACAGCTTCACCGGACTACTAAGGCGAGTGCTTGCGGCACTCAGCCGATTCTATTTGGGCAACCAGTTCAAGGGTGCACGGCACACCTCGACTTGGGCTGTTGCCTGATACGTGCAATTCGCGATCTATCTGAGCTAACCTATGCTAACTATTCATACATATATCAGTTGTTGGAGCATATATGTGTACCAAGCATACATACCTCAAAAACTCTTATATATATTTCGTATCGGATTATTTTCCAAACTATTTCAGTTCGATAAGGGAAAGAAACAAAACCCTTCCACTTTCATGTGTAAGCGTGTATGCGTGCACGTGCGTGGGGGTGACAACCCAATTAGGCCTCCCACGGCAGCGGCTCAAGCCTAGGTTCGATCCCTCGGTAGGGAGCCCTTGAGTGCTTTGTTTGCGCGATACGGTGACACACAAATATACATCACCGCTACAACACTACATGATCACCCCCACACACGTGTACGCCTACACGCTTACACATGAAAGTGGAAGGGTTTACTTTTTTTTTTTCCTTATCGAACTGAAAAATTCTCAATTTTTCGATAATAAATATATGGAGGAGTTGTTGAGCCGTGTATACTTGGTACACATATACGTTTCAACAACTCATACATATATGAATAGTTAGCTAGGTTAGCTAAGATAGGTCTCGATTTTGCATGCAACAGGCAACAGCCAAGCCGAGGTGTTCCGTGCCCCTTGAGCTGGTTGCCAAAATAAAATCGGCTGAGTGCCTTAAGCGCTCGCCTTAGCAGTCCGGTGAAGCTGTTAACACCTTGCTGGGTCAATAGCGTAGTCATTTCGAAAAAAAAAAAGAAATGGGGGTGATATGTGTACTGTTGTTGCAGTGATGTAAGATTTTGTGTGAGTGTATCGCACGAGCAGTGCACTCAAGGGCTCTACGCCGAGGGAACGGACCTAGGGACGAGACACTCCGTAACGGCTCGACTGATTTTCATAAAATACTAAATGTATAATTGGTAGGTATGGGAATAGGTCGTAAAGTATATATTGCACCTATAGGTGATTAGGGTGTCCCTGTTCAGGTTTATTTTTTTTTTTCATTTTTTTGGTAATGTTTCATTTTTTGTATTTTTTCTATCACCATCCCACCTCCCATATTTTATTTGCAATTTAAGTTTTTTTTTATGAACAATATTCAAATTATTCAACGGTCATTCATTACGAATTCAAACAAATTGAAATTATTGACGTTGTTGAATTACAGATGGAGCTACGTCCATCTCATCGAAATTTATTTTACACATGTTAAGTCCCAGACTGAGTCACTGAATTGTTTGGTTTCGCAATTGGAAATAGTGGGAATCACTGTAATAGGGTAACAAGCTTTTTCGAGTTTAGCAATATAATTGGAACCGTGAGGTAATTTATATCATGCAGACTAAGTTGCGCGGGTCAGCTAGTATCTTATATATATTGTTCGTAGTAGTACTGTATATGGGGAATAAAATTGTGGATTTCTCAGAATTTGAAATAGCGAATACATCGTGGACTTACCTGGTGATTATACCCATACTTTCCACCAGGTAGAGGCGTATGACCCTGTAGTATATCCCTTACTTGTTAATGACGATGACGGAGAGGTCAAAGCTACATAACGTGAGCGAATCCGCGACCAAATGCTAGCTTATATTAGTTAACAATGCCTATAACCAAGGACCAATAAATTAATTTACAAAAAACTTCAAAGAACTGTATTGAAGTATTCACGCCTATTGTTAACCGCACTATTCAAATTACAGAACATTACAGAGACTATATTAAAACAGAACAAGTTTTATTCACATGTTTACAGAGGATATTGAGCAGTGTCTAGCATTTATTTATACAGATTTGTTGGTCTGTACATAAGAACCTTTACAAAAGTCTCTTACCAATATATAAATAACTCGAGTAAAAGAATCATAATCAAACATAATCATTTGGAATAATCTAACATACTAACATATACGAATAGAGAACCTTCTTTGATATTAGAAAAGTTAACTAAAACAAAATGGAAGAGTTGCCTATGAAATTGAAAGGTAAGGGCTTATTAGTGATGTCTTCTGATGTAGACAAGTATGATTGAAAGCCTAGATCTTGCATAGCTGTTTCCATCAGTTGCAATGCACAAACCATTTGCACGTCCCAGCAAAGGGGTATGAAAAACACCGTGCGGTTTTGGTCAGTAAGAAACTGAACTGATCTCCGCTGTCGATGTTAGGGTGAGATTCTTATGGAAGATATGTCCTATGTAAAAAAGCGATGCTGGAAAGTGAACTTATTCTCTTCTCCAGGTCCCAGGCTATCCTCTGTGCTAAATTTCATTGAATTACTTATCTATCTAAATTAATATTATAAAGAGTTAAATTTTTGTCAGATTGTGACGTTATGAGTATGTGACGTTATAATTTAAAAATAATCTTTCAGTACTATATAGCTCATTTATCGAGAAAGATAATAGGCTATATATCATCACGCTAAAATCAATAGGAACGGAGCACCAATAAAACGTGTTTTAAAATCTGGATGTTTTTTCTCTTAAGAGCTTCCCCCGTGTGTTAGCGTTAGTCTAGAGTAATTTTTACAACGCGGACAAAGTCGCGGGCAGGAGCTAGTTATTTTATTTATGACCGACAGAGTTACTTTGCTATAATTAATCCCGTCTGCTACTTTCAGCTGACACGTTTAGTAGTTTGGACATCATAAGACCTCAAACAACTGTATTTTTATTACATGGAAGATTTGCTCGTAAGCGATCTCTTTAAATCTTTAAAATCCCTAAATATAAAAAATATATTGAATGAAAATATTTTCCGATGCTGGATGATTGAGTTACGATTATGTTTCTAGCGGGAGAAACAAAGAAAATAAAATAACAAATACATATTACATACAATAACGCCATATCCTATGTCCATCGATATAACTAATTATCCTGCAGATAATCTCCTAAGTATGATAAAGTATCATAAAGATTGGTCATGCAATTTAGGACAACAAGAATTCCAAGCACGTACACCGAAATGTTAGATTTTAGATTTATGCTATTGTCCTATTATTGTATTTAATTCAATATTGAATAGCAGAAATGATTTTTGCAACGATTATTTTTTTAGTTGTAGAATTATTTGTCATAATTGCGGTTATAATAAAATACAGTGAATTTTACCGTTATCCGTTATTAAATATACAATTATCTAAGCCAGTAATTAAATAAAAGCTAAGCCTATGTAAGTATCCTAAATGCAGATTAAATAGCGCTTTAGTTAACCCTATAGAACGCTTACATAACATAACCTCAAAGCGTTCTGACGTCATAATTTTCAATACAGAATTTATTTTTGTTTCTTTATCTTGCGTTTTAGAATTAAGCAAACTATTTTTACTAAAACATTCATTTCTTATCAGGGACTTATTAGAAACTTCTTCATTACAAAACTATTTAAGATGTTTTTTTGAAAAATAAATACAATAATAAAAATTTGATAGTTCGAAATCAATTTTACGTTCTGTGACATCCGAAGATAAATTCTCTGTTGATTAAAATGTCGCATATTAATATAACAACTAATTCCATCAAGACTATTCAATACACTTAATGTTAATGTAAAACTGAATATAAAAATGGCTAGAGCAAAAATAGATGAAATGATAATCGTCAAAGCTTCCTTGCAGCGATTAAACGTACTGTTAATTAAAATAAATATGAATCACAGATAATTAGTACACTATACCATCCTTTTTTGATTAAAACTCTTTTCTTTTGCCTACTATTTTTTAAAACGACGTCTACTTTAGGTCAGACGTCGACGCGTGGTCGCGGCACAGTGCTTACTGGGCGCAAGCCGCAAAGGCTTGCCGTATCTCTTTGATTGGCACAATAAAAGCCTTATAATAAATTATTTCTTCCCTTAACTTTATTTCTTTTCAAATACACATTGTAAAATTTTGTCTATCGGTCTGTTAAAAAAAAACAATAATAAACGACAGAAAAAATACTGACAATTTTAGCTTAAATAAAACTGTTTTATTATTTAAAATTTAATGTTGGTTTTTTTATATTTTGAATAAATAAACTGATAAATAAAGTTATATATGAGATGTTTTTTTAAATAAAAACAGTTTTGGCGGTCAATTATATTTGTTGGAGTGCGCGCGTCGTTTGCCCCGGTCGATACAGCTTGTATCATGTGGTCGTACAATATACGGCGACAGCGAGTCTTACTAATTTTACAATACTACCGCGGAACTTTTTAGAACGGTTTTCCTTTGCACACAAATATTATTTTCTTGCTTTTCCTATACAATATTGTATCTATTAGCTAAGTTATTTTAAGCCTTACGGTGTTCTTATGGCGGCTTCGTGGGCTAATTTCGCTAAAGTATTTGTCATGTCTTCTGACGCGTAGAGCTGTAATCGTTGACGTTTTTACATTTCATTCGTTAATTACCTATACTGTCAATTACACTTTCAATTATATTATTTATTCATTGTTTTTGGACCGAAGTTGTGTATTGCGGCTCGTTGTAGGAATTGATTTTTAGAAATTATCATATAGGAAAAGCGTTATGTTATGCCTACTTGCGATTTTCTTTCTCTTTCTATTGTATTCATCTTGAGTGCGTGCAAGCGAGTACCTAAATTGAAAGAAATTAGAATCATTCGCTTTCATTTGGTTATACTTATATTTTTATATCTATATATATTAAAAAATGGATATTTTCCTTAAAATATTAAATGAAATTTGTATTAAAAATATATAGAACATAAACGAATAACAATATACAGAATTACACAGAGTAAGAAAGAGAGCGGCTTGGGGGCGGCATATCACTTTTTTCTTACGTGACGAAAATATAAATAATCTAAATCTCTATGTCGAATTATATTCGGAGTTGAATAAAAACCATAAAGAATGTAATTACTAAAGAGGTCCACTTGAGTTAACATATTTTGTTTATTTGTAAAGCATTCTGATTAAAAGGGAGTAGTATTTTTTAAAGGTGTCGTTGGTTTTCCAAAACTAATAACTACAGTTCTCGCCTATCTCTTTAATCGGTACTAGCTGACCCGTGCCCACTTCGTTGGCCGGTAAACTTATATAAGAAGCTACTTTTGTGACTCAAATATAAAAGTTAAACATATGCTCTTGCTGACTCTTTTGAAGGCATTATAAAGCTCTACAACTTTTGTCTAGACCACAATCATATATTTCTCATCGGTAAGGCAAAATTATCATTCTACCGTTTTTTCTCCGACTTACTATGCAAATCCGACTACCAAAAAGAAGTCCTTTGACACTCACAAATAACGTGGCTTTTTATTGGTAAAAGAATTTTCAAAATTGTTTTCCTGAGATTACGCCCTACAACCTCACAAACTTTACCTCTTTATAATATTAGTATAAATGCATATAATTGCGAAAAACACAAATTTATAAATATGTGTTATAATTGTAGTTACATTTCAAAGTGAGTTAAATATTTATGATATTTTCTGTTATTTTTCAAGATTTTCAAGTTTTTTACATGTAAAATATGAAAATCATAAGAAAAAACTAAAAATCTTATAAACGGCAAAATTTGAACTTCTTTCTTGGTGTATAAAAACTGGTTCTTGGTGTATAAAAACTGGAAATCTTAAAAAACTTAAGCATGTTATATAAACGATTAAAATTGGATCTAGCTCAATTCTAAATGTAACTACATATGAAAGGTTAAATACTCTCAGTATTCTAGGATATGAAATTCCATGGTCACATTTGACACATAAAATAACAATATTAAAACAAATCATATATATATATATATATATTAATATTATATTAATATGTGAAGCAAAAACTTTGTACCACTTTTTAAGCGATTTCTTGAATGCGTTATAAATATTATAGTAAATGTTACAATATCATTTTGTTGAATGTAGAATGAAAAAGGGTAATTGGAACGAAAAGACGTCCGCGACACATTTTTACCGAGCCTCCTGATTCAATCACGTCAGTGAACGATCAGTACCAGCCTGTACCTCGAAACAAAGCGTGTTCACGCCCACGCCCGCGTAACCACAGATCACGCCGCCGTGATCTGGGGGTTAATTTCGCTCCCGCACACCCAATTAGGCCTCCCACGGCAGCGGCTCAAGCCTAGGTTCGATCCCTCGGTAGGGAGCCCTTGAGTGCGTTGCTTGCGCGATACGGTGACACACAAATATACTTCACGGCTACAACACTACATGATCACCCCCACACACGTGCACGCCTACACGTTTACACATGAAAGTGGAAGGGTTTGCTTTTTTTCCTTATCGAACTGAAAAACTCTCAATTTTCCGATAATAAATATATGGAGGAGTTGTTGAGGCGTGTATGCTTGGTACACATATACGTTTCAGCAACTCATACATATATGAATAGTTAGCAAGGTTAGCTAAGATAGGTCGCGATTTTGCATGTAACAGGCAACAGCCAAGCCGAGGTGTGCCGTGCACCCTTGAGCTGGTTGCCAAAATAAAATCGGCTGAGTGTCTTAAGCGCTCGCCTTAATGGTCCGGTGAAGCTGTTAAGACCTTGCTGGGTCAATAGCGTAGTCATTTCGAAAAAAAAGTAATTGGAACGTAAGAGTAAAAAAATACATACAGTCGAGCATAGTAACCTCTTTCGCAATCATTTTGAAGTCCTTTATGACGGCTGTAAAATGTCGTTTTTATTTACATGTGTGTATATGTTGTGTAAAATTGAAGCACTAGTGTGAGTAGTGCATATTTTAATTAATTTAATGTACTTCTAAGGCATTTTATATAAAATAAATAGCTTTCTGCACTTCTCCGCCATATAAACTTTAACTATGCCAAATTTCAAGTTCATCCGTTCACGGAAATCGGTTAAAAGGGGTACAAAGATTTTGCTTCACATATTAATATAGATGATGATATTCCTTTGTTTCAGCAACTTAATTTAAAAAAAATCGAATTGTGATTTTTTTGTAATGAACAGACTACATTTAATTCAATATCACCCAGAAATATCGCCCGCTCATGGTGTCGTTTAAAATTAATTAAAAATGGTCTCATGGGTTGCGATAAATTTCTTTATTTTCGTAAAGTTATGTTAACTTACAATTTGAGAGCTTTACTACCTGGTTTTTGTTTCAAATCTATAATTAATATCAATATTTATCTACACATTGATTTTTTTTATGCTTATATAATTAAAGATCATGGCAAATGACAAATAACTGAGTAGCCATGACGAAAACTTTTGATTATAGAAGTTTACCTTTTCACAAAAGAATCCTAATAAAGTTCAAACTTTAAAAAATCAATCAACTATGGTCGAATGTTGACCACCGGGCGCCCACTAGTACTAATAAACAACCAAGAAAGCGTGGGAACGTGTCAAAATTAGCTAAAGCATATTCTATTATATAGGCTGTATTCGAAAATTAAAAATAATAACCTTGTGATAGAACTTATGACCCGACTAAGTATATAAGTGTAATTAATTATGTTAACAAGAAATCACTTACGGCAATAGCTATAGGCGCCAAAGTGTCTATACATACGGCAATGCAGTAAAACGCAACATTCCGTGATACACACGGTCGTTCAACCCTTTCACGCTACTAGAAATTTTTACGGCCAACTCCACATTACTTAGATGAACGATTAGCGAGAAAATAAAAACTACTTATAACGCACGTTTATATTAGCGACTTGGCTTCTCTCAAATATTGGTAATTAAAACACACTAGCATAGGGATGCGGACATTTCTTTAAAATTTATTTTAATTTATGACTTGGATGGCAACCATCACGCACACAGGCTGTCTAACCCGTTTAACACGTTTTAAATAAATAGCTAATAATTTTACCAGTAGATAAAATGATATATTAGGGAGTTATGGTAAATAATTTATCAAGCCTTTTTTTATCACCATAACGGGACAACGTCTGCAGGGCCCGCTAGTAAAGTATTTACACTATTTATATTATATAACCAAGATTTTAACTATAAATGTTTATTGCAAGAGAATTCTTTTCATTACTTAACTGTAAAACTCGCCAGTAACATAAAATATAATTTTTTTTTTATATATCAAAGGAGGCAAATAAATAGATTGGTCACCTGATGCTTAGTGATTACCACCGACCATAGACACTAGCAACATCTGGAGAGTCGCAAGTGTTACCAGCCTGTCTATAGAGGATAGGGGAGGGGAAGAGAAAGGGGGGGAATGGAGGTGTGCGTCCAGCGCTCTCACTGATTGAATGAGACGCAACATTTCAATCACTGTTACTTTACGTCGGTTTTCTGTTGATCAGTACCACCTGACCCCGGGCGAGCCGACTCATTCATACTGAAACCAGTAATAGATCCACTACCGTGGTAGCGTTGAACGTGTCTCTAACACCTATAAAAATATAGAGGTTGATTTAAGGACATAAATGAACATGATAAACTTCATACACACAAGCGTGTGTGACTTATTAGTCTTCAACAACACTATTCAATATCTAAATTCAATTTATTTATTCACAATTGTGGATAATGTAACAGTCAACATTTCGATAAATAATATAATAACAATGATATGACGGCTCATACTAGACTGAACATCTAGAACGCGTTATCACATCGATACACCATATATTATTAACAATAATTAAAAATTAAAATATGTAGCATTAAATATAGATAAACATTTAAAAACGAAAAAAGGAGATCAAGAATAAATGAAGAAATGAAAATGAATTCATATATAAAAAATCTGTCCAACCGTTTGGGAGGAGTTCAGTGACATACACACAGACAAATACACGAAACAAATATACCGTCAAAACCGTTTATGGCGACATTGTTTAGAATTACGTACCGTTTATATTGAGCCAAAACAAAGGTCCCGACTGAATGCTATATCTCGAAAACATCACTGATTTTTAAGACTATGGTTTTATATGACTAAATATGAGCATTAGTTTCTTCAATGTCGCTATGACAGATTTTAACTGTACCTGTATATAAGGATGTCTAATCTCGTTCATAAAGTTAGTACACTTTCCGCGGACATTTCTGTGTAATTGAAAAATTACACTCATCATCCAATAACTGTGGACATAAATTGAATAAAAACCAGACGTAAGGACATCTGTCTAGCTATAATACAGTCATGCCCTTAATAGAGTCACGAAAAAGTATCTATATATTTGGAACATTTTTCTCTTTACTGATGCAGTGGTATCGATTTTTTTTTTACTACGATTGATATAGATCCCTAGCAGTTTAAGTTTAAGCACCTCTGTTATAAAAGTTCCTATCTGGTTCATATTTTGACAACCCCGATAAGAGAAAAGGAATATATTACCCGCTTTGCTTATGCAATGGGAGTAGCCTAATGTGAATGTATTACGTGAACGCATACATATTATCGATTTTGTTGAACGCGTTTTATTTAATATAACAACCAATTATATGATCATAAGGTTAGTTCATTTATACGCATATGTGAAAAGTGAATGCAATCCGTGTTTTTTTTTTTTGAACTGACTACGCTATTGACCCAGCAAGGTCTTAACAGCTTTACCGGACTACTAAGGCGAGCGCTTAAGGCACTCAGCCGATTTTATTTTGGCAACCAGTTCAAGGGTGCACGGCACACTTTGGCTTGGCTGTTGCCTGTTGCATGCAAAATCGCGACCTATCTTAGCTAACCTAGCTAATTATTCATATATGTATGAGTTGTTGGAAGCATACACGGCTCAACAACTCCTCTATATATTTATTATCGGAAAATTGAAAGATTTCAGTTCGACAAGAGAAAAAAGTAAACCCTTCCACTTTCATGTGTAAGCGTGTAGGCGTGCACGTGTGTGGGGGTGATCGTGTAGTGTTGTAGCAGTGATGTATATTTGTGTGTCACCGTATCGCGCAAGCAACGCACTCAAGGGCTCCCTACCGAGGGATCGAACCTTGGCTTGAGCCGCTGCCGTGGGAGGCCTAATCGGGTGATGCAGTCCGTGATGTTATGCACATGTCTATTGTAATTGTTCTGTTAAGGAATACTTTTGAATACACATTTCATTTTTTTCCTCAGTTTTGTTATACATAATGTTCTCTCTACGTTCTTGCCGTTGAATCCGCGTAAACAAATTTACTCATTCTTAGTCGTGCTTTACAAGTGCGTACAAGTATTGAAACCTTTCAGACTCTGCTAACGCCTAGATTGAGGGAAGTTTCAGCCCCTACTGCGATGTAGTTTGTAAATATTTTGTCATTGTTAAATTTGAAAAAACTAAACACATTAAAAATGAAATCGTAGCTGTTTAATATATATTCTTAGGATTGTAAAATATATATGTTTATGCATATATATAAGCGAGTATATATGTATTTGATAAATTATGTATTTATCTATTCTTGTTTATAATAAATTGTGTAACTCTAATGTTCGTCAAGGATTTTTTTGTAAAAGATTAAATTATTTAAAAGTGCCCTGGCTACCAAGATAGCGGCACTGTATAAGTGAAAATATTTAAGAATCTAAATTTAAATTAAATTATTTCGAAAATATATATTTTTTTTAATTTTAAACACTGGTTTTCACTTAAAACCTGATCTAATGTTAATTACAATGGACCGTAATCAAATATGTTACCTTTATATCTAGTTATTTTGATAAAAATAAAGAAACAAACTGTCTGCGTTTGGAGACAAATATTACAAATCGAGAATACTATTATTTTATACTATACTTATCTTATTTTAATTGCGATGTTTTGCTTAATCCATAACCTATAAATCGCAAGCTCTTAGCGAGTCTTCGACATTAAGAAAGCCAGCACTAAGTCGAAGATTATTCGAAGACTATGGCTTAAGCCCAAGGATCTGGTTGTATCAACAATCCGCGAAGACATTCACTGTTGAAGGCAGTACGCCTGGGAACAGTATCAACATCACCCCAGACGGGGCAGTTGAGAGGAGTACAACAGCTTTAGACATTGTCTTGAAACGTGCCGACTAATAAACATTTTTTTTTTCCAAATGACTACGCTAGTGACCCCGCAAGGTCTTAACAGCTTCACCGGACTACTAAGGCGAGCGCTTAAGGCATTCAGCCGATTTTATTTTGGCAACCAGCTTAAGGGTGCACGGCACACCACGGCTTGGCTGTTGCCTGTTGCATGCAAAATCGCGACCTATCTTAGCTAACCTAGCTAACTATTCATATATATATGAGTTGTTGAAAGGTATATGTGTACTAAGCATACAGGCCTCAACAACTCCTCCATATATTTATTATCGGAAAATTGAGAGTTTTTCAATTCGATAAGGGAAAATAAAAGTAAACCCTTCCACTTTCATGTGTAAGCGTGTAGGCGTGTACGTTGTGGGGGTGATCGTGTAGTGTTGTAGCGGTGATGTATATTCGTGTGTCACCGTATCGCGCAAGCAACGCTCTCAAGGGCTCCCTACCGAGGGATCGAACCTAGGCTTGAGCCGCTGCCGTGGGAGGCCTAATCGGGTACTAATAAATAAAATAACTATCATCCCTTAAATAATCTTTCCTTTACTATCCTCTAAATATTCCTAAAACGTTTTAAAGTCAAGAAATCAACAGTAATATTAATTCGTAACATCAAATAATTAAAACAAAAAATAATATGATACAAAAAAAGCTTTATTTGTCAAACACCTTGTGTTTACTCACACACACTGTTGCAATTTCAATTTGAACTTTATATCTGATATACATTATTAAATATTTACATTTATTTAGCATTATATATTACACTTTTAGTAAAAAACTATTTTATTATATTGTCATAGAAAAATAATTCAACTTAAATGAGATATTACATGAATACAAAACATAATGCCTATAATTTAAGATAAAATAAATTTAAAAATACTTGTCGTACATAATCAACAAATTTCATTAAAATTTATAGTTTTATGTGACGGAAAATTATATTAAAATGTTGCATAAATTTATTTTTAAGCTGCACTTCATATAAACAATAAGAATATTTTCTAAACCATGTAAGTTTTGAATATCGTATATGTATGCAGGCCGTTTTTGACACGTCTCTTTTTTGGGGGCATGCTAATTTTCGAAAATTTAAGTTCAGTTTTATCGTATCTCATAATGTGCAAAAATGTACTCCTTGTTATTTTGGGTACTTATGGTATATAATGGTAGGATACTGTTCAGAACGAAACCCATTGAAAGTCACGAGATATTCATAGTTTTATTCAATTTTCATTTAAACTATAAGCCCAATCTAAAAATAGTATGTGTGTATTATATTTCTATTGCTTTTTGTTAGAGAAATCTGTGTTTACTTTAATGTTATTAGTGTTCTACGTCCGCCTTCTGCAATAGAGGTCCGGTGAAGCTGTTAAGACCTTGCTGGGTCAATAGCGTAGTCATTTCGAAAAAAAAACAAATCATCGCGCGGCGCGATAATTATTCGGAATTATATATTGCATTTTGTAATTGGATAATTTTGACTCATTAAAAAAATTGTTAAGATTGCTAAGATTAATTTTTCTTCAAATTCTTTCATACACATTTTATGTCAATTTTTCGATATTTTCGAAATTCCCTATAAGAGCGCTGCGTGCCCCCATAAAAAAGTCCTGCATGTATGAATAAGTATGATGGTAAATAAATACTACGTAACTTGATGTACTACAGAAAATGATATATTGTTTCAAAGAATTCAATGAATATTTAAAAGATTTTATATCTCATTTCAGATTAAATTATTACAAAAATTAGAAATACACATACACTTTAGAAACTATAATTCCTTAATCGCAAATATGCAAAAATAGTAGATATTTTCTTAAATTCATGAAGATTTAACATATATGAACTTCGATAGCAATAAGTAAATAATATAAATGAATATACTTATCTAAACAATATCAGCTTATTATGATTCTGAAGTTACTTTTGCCTGAACTTCGATTACAATATTTAGCAAATTTAACCTTAAATATCAATAATATAAAATGGGTTATTTAAAATACATACATTTGAACATCAAGGTATTATTATTTTGAAATTGTTTATTAACCTTAAACAAGGCTTAATGATGTTTATATATATATTAACTGTTAAATATTCAATATGCAGTGGTGCAAGTTGTTATCGCACAATAAAATTATGGCAGATATTAAAAATGCACTCTGAGCATATTTTTTGTGTATAATTTATAAACTATTGAACAGCATTAAGTCTGCGTATATAGAAACGTATAGTTACATAATTTCACTGATAAAGTCAATTAATGACTAAAAATAAATCAAGTCATAAAATTACATTAAAGGAAATTGATTTCTCATGCACTTAATAGTTATTTTATAATGAATTGCGTTTGTACATTTTTGTCTTATTATATGATTTTTAACTAAAATTAATATATATCACAATAATTAATGATTAAATTCATAATTTTATGTATACGATTCCGATTACATAAGTTAAAATAAAAGCACCAAGTTATGAACATATACATTAAAACCTGTATTCTGAAATATACTTAGAAATTGTATATCAGCTTTAAAATTGAAACTTTTTTTCAACACTTCAAATTTTTCTCCCATCTATTGCATGTCGCATTACAGCCGGCTACGGAGAAGGGGCAGAGTGTAAGACGTTCAACACAGTAGTCAAAGTCAATATGGTGGCGTCCATTGCTCAATTCATAATGATTCAATGATTTAAATAAACATTGTGCTCAGATTTTAACGTGCGTATATCATCGGAATGATTGTATTTATTATATATTCCGTAGTATAATACGCAGATTGAAATTAAAATGTATAGTCATATCTTGGACTTCCTATTATCATTCCTATTTTACAATTGTTAAGCTAATTTTTCGGAAATATTTTGCCAAATGTCTACTATTTGAAAAAAAGTTTCACTTGCATCGTGGTTTCATAAAACTACATAATTTCTTTTATTTAAAATGTTTTTTTTTTATCATTTAGACACATTTTTTAGAATTTTACAGATTTTTATGTATAATTTTAAAACAAAATAATTTTGAGGCATAATTGAATTTTTCAATAATCCACTATTGAATAGAAAACAATAATTGTGTATAAAATGTTATTATACGAAAATTACTTGTGTTTTCAAATGGGGTCTATCATAATATTATTCTGTTATTGACATGAACGTATTTCGACTTTTTACTAATGATTTCACTACTTGTGCTCTTTTTCAGCGTAGCATTGTTTTTTTTTTTCGTTTAAATGGCGTAAGCCAAAAAAGAGATCCTCATTGAAATATATGGAAAAAAATATTTCTTTTTTGTGAATATAATTATTTTCCTTTAATATCTATAAAATGTGATAAATTAATATTAATAAATATGAGGCATATCAATGCGAATATATCAATATGTGAGGCTCCTTACATTACTATCCGGCATAGCTCAATTTTAGAATAGAGACGCTATTTTTATGTTAGAATTTTTTATCGTTTGTATATATTAAATCTTAATTATGTTTCTATGCAAAAGCTATCGCCCGCCTAAAATTTATATTTTAATACTGATAGTGTTACCTCCCCTGTTAATAAAAGGCAATTATCATTAATTTATTGGTACGAAATAAAATTAAATACATTTTTAAAAACCTTGCACATTATAAAGAATTAGAAAAATAATCTCTCTAGTTTTATTTTTAAAGTATTCTGGACACGAATAATAATTAAATTAAAAAGTTTTAAAATATTATAACTGAGAAGACTGATTTAACTATCTGAAATTAGTATTGCGATTATGACGTTAACTTGGCGATTGCAACTTGTTAATGCGACTTCTTAACGCCCCAATCATGGCTTGTTAACGCAGCGATCACTGCTTAACGCGATTATCACGCCTTGTTAACGCGGCGATCACGGCTTGTTAACGCGCCGATCGTGGCCTATAATGCGGCGATCACAGCTTGTTGACGCGGTGATCACAGCTTGTTAACGCTGTCACGCTATATTAACGTGTTTATAGCTGCGTGTAGCTGATGCGGGAGGAGGCACGACGGCGGGCGACTGAAGCTCGGCGTCAGAAGACATCATCGCTTGGATCATCGTCCAACTCGCAGAGTAACTTGCTACTATAACAATAAATTTAAATTTACGATTAATTTCAATTTACTTAATTGACGTCAATATTTTAATTATTTGAAATATATCATAAATTATTTGAAGATGCAGAATTGAAGATCTGGCTGTAAATCCCACGCTTTTTGTTTTCGAACTGACCTTTAATTGGCCTAGCAAGGCCTTAACATCTTTACCGGGCTACAGTGAAGAATAGGCTTTAAGTCATATTGTCTCTGTTCCCTGACGTCTATTCGTTGTGATACACTTATACTGGCATAAAGGTTTTTTAATTATTCAGCTTATTAAACCTTCAACTTATGCGCCAAAAACGATCATATTAATAAATAATAACATGGAATGTAATATTTTAGTTAATTAATTATTGGTAAAAAATTAAAATATTTATAGCCATGTGGTCGACGTTACAGAATAGAAGAGTACAATGAAGTGATAACTATTTTAACTGGAAACTGATCTTAAAGTGTTATGTTGTCGTCGTAAATAGTGCAGTAATCTATGAAAAAACGTACTTGTCTTATACTAAATCCTTTATAACTACGATCTTCCATCACCGTAATTGAAAAAAGACCTGAAAGTCCCCGATTAATATTAAAATATAATTAAAATAAAATCATCAACATAAATTCAAATTATATAAACCCTACGAGGTTTAAAACCATTGGAAATAATTTCTTAAAATTTATTTTAAAATCATTACAATTTTTAAGGTTGGCCATTTTAGTCATTTTAAAACTTCTCATTTGATTTAATACACTCCGTGTATCGTTCGTTAATTGAACTATGAACCCATAGATATCATAAAAACAAGAGGATCTAAATACGCGTTAAACAAACTTTTTAAGTTAATTTTACTTATTTCTGCACTAAAGTAACAACACGCTTCTTTATACTTATTCTAATGAGTCCAAACTGGGCAAAGATTCCATTACGACTCAATCTTTATGAATAGCAACTTTGATTGACTTGACGAATATTATATAAATTTTGCCTAAGACGCACAACGTTTCTATTGAAATACACATTTCAAATACTTACTCTTCTTTACTTGAGAATGATTCTGCGTGGACTCGTCTATTACAGGCTCTGTCGCAGCATCGACAGTGCCAATACGCGAGCACACTCAAACTGAACACGAACACCGCTGTAGGAAGCACCAGAGCAAGGATCAAGCCCCGTACAGTTTGCTCCCACGAATACCTTGCCACGACTAAATCTGGCCTTGTCAAGCTGTAGTAGCATGGAAAAACCTTTGGAGCTTCGGGTCCTGCGTAATCATTCGCAAAAATCGTACAGTTCACCCTTGGCGGGTATCCACAACCTTCAGGATTGATTAGGAAGCGTAAATCTGTTTCGTCCCACTCTGTAGGAATTGGTGCACCCTCGATGAATGGTCTTCGAGATAAATTAACTCTTATTTTATGGCATTTCGTATGAGCTGTAGTACATCCCTCTCGACAAGATGCCCATGTGCAATTTGTTAGGGTTTCAGCATGTACGTGTTCTGAAACCGAACACATGCCAGCTTCGGGTATAAATTCCGCTAAGATCGTCTGTATCGCTGGCTCTACGACGAACGGTATAAGAAATAAAAAAGCGAAGACTGCGAGTATGGCCGATGTGCCCAAACATAGCGATGTGTAGAATTTAAATCTTTCAAAAAAGTGTGCCAATAGTTGCTCTCTCGTGGGCTCTAGAGGCTTGAACTGTGGACTCCCGGGCTCAGCCGATGCGCCCATGGGTAACGTGGATCTTTCAGACGCGGCTGGGGAGAGGCTGGCTCGTGATCTGCTCACTGTAGACATCTGGAGAGAGTTTTAGCCAGTAGAAAGCATTGCAAGCGTTTATTCGTCTCTTAGTAAACTAGCCGGACCCTCACAGAGGAGGGGAACACCTGAAATGAAACAGAGTAATAATTACACATATTACCACAATGTAAAACCTTAGAAATGTAAAGATAGAATATTAACTAAACAAAAAATATATATACATATATATATATTTAAAACTCTTGTAATTTATGTTGTTGTTGTAATGTAACAATATATAGTCTGAATGATTGGTATAACTTACATGACTGCCATATAACTTTTAAAAGTACAAAGGTATGTAATGGTATACGTCTACAGTGATAATATAAGTTACTACAAATATATATAACTAATTTTGCTTAAAGATATGCCTGAAACCTCATTAACTTTACATGTAAATTTTTAATTACGTTGAAACACGAAACTATGTCAAGGCTAGTTTTATGTATGGCGTGCCGTTATTTTAATTGCTAAGAATTTAAGTAGAATAGAGAACTCTTAGGTCGCTTTAATATGTTTTACTCAAGGAGACTTTGCTATATTATGAATATAATCTTATTCGTTAGCTCACGTGACTGGTCTCAGAGAGGAGATACAGGATCATTCGGATGCAATTGCATATCAGTTTGTCCTGCGTTGCAGCCTTTGAATCTCATCTTTGCATCTTCTCCGACCTCCACTGTCCTTTGACATAGCATCAATGTTATACAAGATACTACAATCAGGACTGTCGGTAGTACCAAGTACACAACAAACTGGCGGTATGTAGCGTCCAAATCGAAACGTGCGACAACTGTATCGGGGCTATTTTCCATAAAAAAGCAAGGAAATCTGGCTTTTGCATTATGATCTGTACCATCTCTACCATAATCTTTGAGAAATTCTTTACATTCATCAGCGAGGGTATTCACGCAACCTTCTAAATTGATCATAAGTCGGCTATCATTAGCTAATGTTAAATCCACTTCCAATGGGGCTATGTCTCTATTAGGGACCGCCCGAGTCGTGTACAGGTATTGTAAATAGGTGAAATTAGTGAGGTCAGCAATTTCTGTACGAGGTAGTAAAGCTGCGTTGATACAGTCAACAGCCACAACACCTGAACTACCATTATGAACAGCATGGCATGAGAGCATGAGTACATCTTCGCCTGAATCCGCCCACACGACGCCCCCGTCATCCTCTTTAGCTAATTTCGCACATCTCGCGAGGAATACTCTGTCACCGCTAAGCACTATGACATTTTTATTCCTAGTCGGAATATCAACGCATCGGCGATCACAATTGTAAGGTGTGCGTATTTTTCTACATGTGCCTCGATTACAAGAGAATAGTCCGTGTACATCAATGCAAGTTATTTTACCGCGTCTTCCAGAGCATTTCAACGGTGGATCAGTCTCTCTAAAAGCACATTCGAAAGCATCGGTAATGTTGATACACTTCCCTTCGGTACAATTGAATGTGCCAGTCAAATTCTTGCACTCATCTCTAATGCAGTGGTATTTCTTAGCGTTCTCCTGATCGATACCGAAGCAGGTTTTATTCGCAGCGCTACCACATTCCGATAGGAGTAAGGATGTACCGTTTTTACGTACGTTAACGTATATTTGAATGCAAGCGCCTGAGGTTTTGCTGAGACACCACTCACCGCACGAGCCCCAATCACAGTTTTCTTTATTCACAGCTCTCGTTGTTGTGCACATTATCGGCGTAGGATCGATTCCGGAGGCTATGGCGCGCGTGTAAGGCATATAAATAGCAACAGTCAGATATACTATAGCGACGCAGCTGAGGACTGCGGTCATTTGACACACACAGATGGTGAAACATATTTTTTGATCTTGAGGTGGTATTATCAAATCCTCAACGGGTGTGGGTTTCGGCATTGTCGGTGACTTGCCCCGTGTCGCGATTTGCGTCCACTGACACGGGACTCATTTCTGCGCATGCGTGTTAATAGGATCGATTTAACGCTGCACTGCAGGCAACCCTGTGCTATTTTCTTTTTAAATAAACCTTTGATGTCAATGGCCACTTAACAGGCACCGCAAACATAATTGGGACATCTTTTGTTTATAACATATTTCTATAATCCTTATAATAGTAATTATATAAGTGTTTTTTGTATTTATTTGATTCTAGAAGTACACGCACCACTTTCTTATTTGTACTATAATTTAAACCTTATTATTCACATAATAATAACGCAATTACAATATACGTTCTTCTGCACAATTTATGGTACCATAATGAGAGTACAAAATAATTTATTTGGTTTATAAACACTTTTTTCGAAAATAATATACACGCTTATTTTATGAAAGTGCTTAGCTTATAAATTAATGTCTGGTCATTTTATAGATTTGTTTACATTAAATAACATTATAGATTTCTTTATAGCGTATGCCCTTGTTCGCAAAAAATTATGCCTATATTTTATTTGAAAATATTACGTAAAATTAATAAACTACACGTGTCAATTATTAACTAAAATTACTTACTGTTTCTTGTGTAGCTGAGATGACAATTTTTTGGTTTCTCACAATTATTACTTTCACATTTCACCATAAACCAATTTACAATTTAAGCGTGCGTTTTATTGTTGTAAAATAGATATATTTTGTTAAATTAAATGCTTTTTACAAGAATTTCAGCATTACCTATTATACTGTTTTAGTTTGTGTATTATTTTCGACTGATCTGACGTTAGTCAGAGATCGCTCTGCGCAATGCGGGTCGCTGTCAGGCAGTTTGTTTTGTAACGTTCCTATGTTCAGGCTGTCTATTAATTAAAACAAAGTGGTATACCTGACACAATTGTACAGTCCGTGTGAATTCACATGAATATTTTAAGAGCAATAATAACATACTAGTGGGCGCCCAGTGGTCGACATTCGACCATAGATGATTGATTGTTTAAAGTTTGAACTTTATTAGGGTTCTTTTGTCAAAGGGTATATACTTCTATAATCAAAGGTTTTCATCATGGATACTCGGTTATTTGCGATTTGCCAATCTTTAATTATGTAAAGATAAAAAAAAAATCTATGTGTAAATGAAAACTGAAATTAATTATAAATTTGAAACAAAAACCACGTGGTAAAGCTCTCAAATTTTAAGCAAACATAACTTTACGAAAATAAAGGAATTTATCGCAACCCATAACACAATTTTCAATTAATTTTACACGACACCATGGGTTTGGTTTGGTTAAATGTAATCTATTAATTTTGGGAAATAGTAATATGCCCAGTATCATCGTTTGGAAAAGTAATGGATCCACAATACAATCAAATGGTGAATCCAAGACAAAGATGTTTTTAATAATACCATTAGCTTTTGAAAATAAATTCTTTTTTGTTGCTACATGATACATGAAGGTTGAATTGCAACGTTGTAACCGCGGAGGTCTAAGTCATGGATTACTTTTATGAACAAAATTCTTATTCTGATTATACTAAGTATTATTTGGTTCATTTTGTTAGTAAATCATCATTTCAAGTGAGTTCACCATAAAAAATTATAAATATTACAATAATAGTTATATGTTATAATATCATTGTTGAATGTAGGGTTAAAAATGGTAATTGGAATGTAAGAGTTAAAAAATACATACAGTCGAGCACTAATAAATTTAATGTACTTCTAATGCATTTTATATAAAATAAACAGCTTTCTGCACTTCTCTGCCATATAAACTTTAACTATGCCAAATTTCAAGGTCACCCGTTGACGGGAAATAGGTTAAAAAGGGATACAAAAAATTTGCTTCACGTATTAATATATAGATGTGTCAAAAATAATTATAGCGTAAAAAATCATGTGTTTTTTTATGTTAAAGGGCAACTAGAGGTAGATGGCCCATCTGATGGTAAATTGCCATTGCCGGCCTTGAAGAGTGTGTTTCAATCCCTTGTGGTGTGGTAGTGCTGCACACACATGATAATTTATAAAAATGAGGAGTAAAGATACTTAAATTTATAATTTTATTTGTGCTGTCGAGTTAGAACCAATCTTCTCTCAAAGATGTCACGTTTTAACCAATGTTTGAATGTGAATGAAGATCGGTTCAAGAATTGTAATTGACGAGTCCATTTTTTCACTTGTCGCCGAGATCTTTATCAATCTGGTTTGTACTTATTAAGATAAACCAGATTCCACGTGAACAGGTTATTGGTTCTTACGACCGGTTGTCAGGGACTGTTAAATAACTAAACCAATATGCATTTATTATATTACAGGCCACCATCTTGTTTTTCTTTGATGATCGGTGTTTAATTTTTTGTTACTGATATAGGTAAACTAGCTGTGCCCGCTACTCCGCATGCGTTTATTAGAAAGTAATTGCTTTTGTCCCATAATTCTTTTTTAATCATAACTATGATACGATTTCTAAAAGTATTGTTGTTAAAATAAATAGGTTATTTTGAAATCAAGTATTTAAGCTGTACCACATCATATTACTGAACCGACTCCAGGTCACACTGAACCGACTCCAGGTCCCGATTTCAGATCTTAATTTAATACCGCTTGAGCAGTTTGGATTTCGTGCCAAACACTCGTGTACAGATCAAGTGCTCCGCCTCACGGAGTACATTTTCTCTAAATTTAACGCCGATCCGAAACGAAAACCGAAACGCACAATTGCAGTCTTCTTCGATGTCGCCAAGGCCTTCGATAAGGTCTGGCACGGAGGGCTCATCCATAAATTATGTAAATCTCGAGTGCCCGATAGGTTAATTCATAATATCCGCGATTATCTCACTGATAGGACTTTCCGCTTCAGAGTGGATGGTGAACTATCCCCGCCCCACCCTATACGCTCAGGTGTGCCACAGGGCTCCATACTCGCGCCCTCACTATTCAACCTGTACATCAGCGATCTACCTCGGTCTCCGGGGGTCGAGGTAGGTTGTTATGCTGACGATACAGTTATTTACACTTCCAGCTGGCGGTCGGACTTTCTTAGGAAGCGCATCGAAAAAGCCGCTTGCAAACTCGGTGAATGGTTTCGTCGATGGCGGATAGAAGTTAATCCTGATAAGAGTGCCGCGATACTTTTCGACCCTTCGCGACGTAGTAATAACCTTGAGCCCATCAGGCTATATGAAGCCGATATACCGTGGGCCGGCGAGGTCAAATATCTCGGTGTTACATTAGATAAGCATTTAAAGTTCAAGTCACATATAGATAGAGTGCGAAACAAAGCCGCTATGGTCTTGGGTCGCCTCCATCCTTTGCTTTGTTATAAGAGTAAGATGTCCCTCAGACACAAGCTCACCTTGTATAAGACATGTATCCGTCCCGTGATGTCATATAGCAGTCCCGTTTTTGCACATATGTCAAAAGATAATTTTCAAAAGTTACAGGTTCTCCAGAACCGCGTTCTACGTAAAGTTACCGGTGCCCCATGGTACGTCCGGAATAAGGATCTTCACAAGGATCTGGAGATGCCTTCTATCTGGGCGTACATTAAATCCCTTTATTACTAGTTGCTTCGAAAAAGCCGCGAATCATCCCAGTCCGTTAGTGGTATCCGCTGCAAAATACGAAACCGTACCTAACGCTGCTCGCTACAGAAGACGCCCGCGACATATTTTTACCGATCCTCCCGATGAAATAACGGCAGCGAACGATCAGTACCAGCCTGTCTCTCCAAACAGAGCGTGTTCACGCCCACGCCCGCGTAACCACAGATCACGCCGCCGTGGTCTGGGGGTAAATTTCGCTCCCGCACACCAGATTAGGCCCCCCTCGGCAGCGACTCAAGCCTAGGTCCGTTCCCTCGGTGTGGAGCCCTTGAGTGCGCTGCTCGCGCGATACTGTGACAAAAAATTTACATCACTTCTACAAAACTACACGATCACCCCCACACACGTGCACGCCTATACGCTTACACATGGAAGTGGAAGGGTTTTATTTTTTTCCCCTTAATGAACTGAAAAAACTCTAAGTTTCCGATAAAAAAAATATATGGAGGGGTTGTTGAGACGTGTATGCTCGGTACACATATGCGTCTCAACAACTCAAACATATATGAATAGTTAGCTAGGTTAGCTAAGTTAGGTCGCGAGTTTGCATGTAACAGGCAACAGCCAGGCCGAGGTGTGCCGTGCACCCTTGAGCTGGTTGCCAGAATGGAATCGGATGAGTGCCTTGGGCGCTCGCCTTAGTAGTCCGGTGAAGCTGTTAAGACCTTACTGGGTCAATAGCGTAGACATTTCGAAAAAAAAAAAAATCATCAAAATCGGACCAACAGTTCTAGATAATTGCTGAAACAAACAAACAGACAGATAAACTTTTAAAAAGTAGTTTTGCTACAAATACTGTGTATACTTTCATATCCATTTACTGCTCTGTTATTTACATACACTTTCAATTTTATTTATTACCTTAGATATAACTAATCATAAAGGAAACTAACAGAGAGCGCTAACAAGATAATACTCGCCCCATAAATTTCCCTGAGAGGCCGCAAGGGTCAACGCACAGGGGACAATAAATGAATAATGTCGTCGTTTATTGCATTATCTTGATAGTATGATTGTTCAATTGAGATCGGTTTGTAGAGCCGCGTTCAGAAAATTTCACAATACATTGTCAGATATACGCGGTGTTATTACATACAATATTAATACACAACATATATATATCATATATAAAAGAGAAAGGGCGGGGGTACTGAGACGCAGTATAACAAAATTCCAAAGGATATTACCGATTTGCCTGATTGTGCATTTAAGCGCCATGTCAAGCGGGTTTTGGTCTCAAAAGGCTATTATAGGGTGGATCGGTATGTGAACGATAGTGATGTCTGGAATTGACTCATCTCTGTGCATCCATTAAATTTTTTTTCCATTAAAAGTTTCTGTCATCTATGTAATATAGTCTAAATATTATATATATTAAAAAGATAAACCAGATCGAGTTTCTTGCCGGTTCTTCTCGATGACTGGGTTGTTTCCGAACTGGTGGTAATTTTTGACGTTCATAAGTGCCTTATTAGGGCCTAAACTGAATAAAGTATTTTTGATTTGATTTGATTTGAGTAACAAGAGAGAGGTTATTTAAAAATATAATTAAAGTGAATTGATTGATCTATTATTAGTAGTATGTATTATTTAAAGAAACAACCTCACATCTGAATGAGTCTGCAATCTCGCTTACTTGTCTTAGTTAAATAAAATGTAAAATAGCGCCATCTATTACAAAAGAACAAAAGAAGCACACTACGTTCGACTTACGAACAATACGAAATACTACTACCCAGTCTACTAGCGGACACAACGAGTACCCAAATAAAGCAGACATTATGAGGGAAATTATGAAAGCCTTAAAAAATATTCAAAAAGAACTGAATGTACAAAAAATAGAAATTCAAAAAGGTGGCGAAAAGGTGACAGAACAAGTAACACTCAACATAACGTTATTATTATTATTACAAATTAGTTAAGTACGCATTAAATACTTGCTTTAAAAAGGTTTCCTACTAAATGCACCGCACTCGCTGAATATTCGCCATCTTGCTCTTTTATTTCGCTTTGGTTAGACATGCGAAAAATGATAACGCAAATTTGCCTCGGACGACGGCATCAATACGAAACTTTTTTAAAGCAAGTATTCAATACGTATTTAACTTTTTTTTAATAACATAGATGATGTTAAAATGTATCTTCTACTAACTAGCCCTGCAGACGCTGTCCTGCTTCGATAATGCTGCTAATAAAAAATCTATCTATGTCCCTGCGCAACTGAAGCGGCTCTATATCCACTGTTACATCTGCATCATTCACAATGCGGATAGCCCGTCTCTGCAACCGGTCCAGGGTATCCAAGAGGTATTTTGCGGAACCGTCCCAAAGGTGCGAACAGTATTCTACGCAAGGCCGAACTTGTGCCTTATAAAGGAGATATAGCTGTTCAGGCATAAAAAACCGTCGCACCCTGTTCAGAATTCCGAGTCTCCGAGATGCAGTGGATCCATTTACCATTGAGAGAAAGCCATTTACATAAATTGTCGGGGAGTCCGTACGCCGGAAGCTTTGAAAGAAGACCACGGTGCCAGACCCTATCAAATGCCTTGGCAATATCGAGACTGACCGCTAGGGCCTCTCCATGCTTATCAATTGCCTCCCCCCAGCGGTGCAGTACGTAAGCTAGAAGATCACCCGTTGATCGGTTTTGGCGTAAACCATATTGCCCATTGTTAATAAGCGAGTGATCCTCCAGATAACGGGCAAGCTGGGTGTTGATAATGCGTTCCATGATCTTGCATAGCACTGAGGTTACGGCAATTGTACGGTAGTTGTTAGGGTCCGACCGATCTCCCTTCTTGGGAATCGGTTTAACATTGGCTTCTTTCCAAGCCCGGGGCACGACACCAGAGACGTAAGACAGGCGGTATAAGCGCGTAAGTGCTGGAGTCAACTCGGCTGCACATTTTTTTACAACAACCACTGGGATACCATCCGGGCCACTAGCTTTCCGAACATCGAGTAATCGAAGTTGTTTCAGTGCGTCACGTTGCCTAAATCGTAATTCAGACATGGTGACACCGCAGCAAGGAATAGTAGGTGGTTGGGCTTGCTTTTTACTAACAGCATCAGCACACTCGCGATTGGGGGCGATTGCGGTCCAAGGGCGTCCTTTGCGATTACCGACGATCTCGGAGGAAGGAATATAATACTCCATGGCCATTCCGATCTCGTCAACAATCGCATCAGCAATCGCTGAAGGATCTTTCCCGTCAAAACAGCGTCGCTGCCAAGGAATGGAAGCAAGATTATCTCGCATTCCGTCCCAATCTGCTGACGAGTAGTGACAGACTTTGCGCTTAAATCTTACACTGGGTGGAGGAGGAGCACGTGGCACAGACGATACGATAAGGCAGTGATCCGATGTGCCCAAAGGGACATCGACTGATATATCATACCCGGTTGGATGGCTCGTCAACAGAAGATCTAGTAAAGAGGATGCATGACCTGTGATATCTGGAATCCGGGTGTGCTGGATTACTAGTTGAGTCAGGTCATGTGTTAAAGCGAATGCATGGGTAGATCGTCCTGCATGGTCCGTCCTAGAGGAACCCAACCACATTTCGTGGTGTGCATTAAAGTCCCCTAAAACCACCAATTCCGCAGTAGGGAACTACTCCTGTGCGTCGTCTAATGCTTTACTCATGTATTCAAATAGCCGAGTAATCTTATCATCCCCATTATGGGATCTATAGAGGCACACGTAGATACGGCTTTGAGTGCCCAAGTCCACGTGTAACCAAAGGACAGAAAAGAAGGATCCTCCATGCAGCGCAAACGACGACAGCACACTTCCGATCGTACATATACACAGACACCGGTTTTGGCTTGAAAATTCTCCTCAAGCTGGTAGCCGGGATAGTGTAAATAAGATGTATCGGCCGGACGGCGTATCTGTGTTTCGGTCAGGAAGAGCATGTCAGGCTGAACCGTCTCGAGGTGGTGATGAACGGCATTTAAGTTAGAATGAAGTCCACGGATGTTAATGAACTCCATCGAAAAAGCGGCGTAGGGGTTGTGCACCGCTGTTGAACCTATATTTATTGTTTGCGCTGTAATTTTGTTTTTAAGAAGAAAACGTGAAGAGCGGACAACCTTCATCTAAGCCCAGAAGTAGTCAATGTAATTCGCCGACTCACTGAAATTCCTGTAAGATTTGCACTGACCCGGCGGATGGAAGGGCCCCCGTACCCCCCCGGAATAGGTCGCCGGGACCCCAAATCCGGTCACCAACCGGCACGACGAACCTACCCAAGATTATGCGCGGCATGGTGGGGCAGCCTTTCATGGTGGTTATTCACGATTGGGCCCCTGTACTGTACCGCGGGCGGCTAGCGGAACAACCGTTTTTACAGGTCTTCCTGGCCGCCGGGTCAATGAAGCTCTCTTAGGCGGTCAGTCGTTGGAGAAACCCATTGGTACCTGGGCAATGACGAAAGTCACCAGGTACTGGATATGCCCAGGCTGATCCCGAAACGCGACGCGCAGAAGCGAGTCACTATGATGGGCTTTTTCGCCATATGCATGGTGGTTGCGACCCAGTCGGGCTGTAAAACCCTACCACCCCGCTTGCGTCATTGCCAGTTCGTTATTCAGCAGGGTGCACCACGTGCAGATGAGGTTGGCTTGGGTGTCTCAAGTCTTATGATGTTATTCGACACCCCTTACACCCCAAAATATATCAAGGTATCAACTTCAAATATGTATTTTGCTACTACAATGCGATTGTAGAAAATAATACATTTAAAACAGTTGCTTCCATTCAAGGCTAGTATATTACAATT
Source organism: Antheraea mylitta (assembly GCA_014332785.1). Taxonomy (NCBI): domain Eukaryota; kingdom Metazoa; phylum Arthropoda; class Insecta; order Lepidoptera; family Saturniidae; genus Antheraea; species Antheraea mylitta. Next base: position 2,576,204 of record JACEII010000050.1, on the reverse strand, counting down.
TGTTAAAAAATTACAATTATGCCACCTACCCCTAAATCAGATAAATTTGTTGTAAATAAATATGTGGATATAATGTAAGAATAGCAAGTGTGAAGGAATCCCTACCCGATCAGAGAGAGATAAACAGCACACAAGTTACGCCTGGATCATTCTAGATTAACCCACACATTAACTTGTAAGGGATCGTCAACTATTTGAGATAAACATAATATTGACGTGAAATTTTTATAAACAACACATATGTAAGGAATCACGATTTTGATTCAGTACTATTATATTATTAAACTAAACGAATTACAATAAAATATCAATTATTTTATTACATAGTAAATAAAATTTATTTCAACAAAATATACTCAAAAAGCCATCAGAATGTTCCTGATCTTCAACAGGTGTCTAATGTTGGATTGTCAAAAACCTATCATTATATCGAACAGTATACATTTCTAATTCGTATATGAGGGGTTCTCTTTTGTATTTTCAAAATACAAGGTCCAATGTAAATTCGAATACAATAAAAATGACACCCTCTTACCATTCAAAAAGAATTATCTAAATCAAGGTTTGATGAAGTTCTGAGGAAAAAAAAAATAGAACTGGTACTGAAGTTAATACCGGTGTAAAAAGGTTTAAAAAATTACAGTCCAAATGAGAATCTCCTCATTTTTGAAATCAGAAAGAGAAAAACCTGTAAAGAGTTTTGTCATCTAGAGAAACAAAGCTGTGAAAATATGATTCTATAATTACAGTACATGCTGAACTTTTTGATCGTTCTAATTGTTCGTTCACGTACACAAATTTAGATTCGCATCCATACGCACATATTGTATATACTAGCTTTACCCGCAGCTCCGCACGCGTTTTTAAAAATGGTATTAAAGAAATATAAAATTGTGAGACCATGTACAATGATAGAAATGCTCTTTAAAACAACTGTAAATACGACAAGCACGCTACTGAAAGTAACATGCAGCGTATACATTAGATATCTAAATACTAAGAGTGTATTAAATGAGGTTTAAAATCAGCAACATATTTGGTACCTTAACCCACCATGTCTATCTCAGTGCTTACTTACGCTGTAGTACGAACTAATGAAACAATAGCTTCAAATATTATTGTAAAGATTTACATTTAATATACATTGCTATAATAATTTCGATTTTATGACTATACAAAACATAAACCGCTTGTCTATTCTGCAAGAAATTTTATTATGAAACATTTTACGTAATACGTTTATGGTTTAAAATCTTATTGTAATATCGAATTGTCGAATGTAGTGGTAATGTCGAATTTCAAACAATATGCTGATCATTATTTCTTGAATTAAAAATAAAAAATGATTTGAAATCTTGCTAATGCAGAAAAGTCGCGAGTAACTGCTAGTCTAAAATAGAATAACCTCAATTATTTTTTTTATAAGGTTTACTATCTACCAGTGAGAGTCCCGCGAAAACAGGTCTAACCGTTTTGGAGAAAGCACTGTGAGCAAAGCCACGGTTAACAGTTAGTATAAATTAAAATTGCCTAAATTACTTTTTATGAGATTAGCTATGTGCCAGTAAAAATCTCGTAACGATTGGTCTTATCGCTTAGGAGATAGGACTGCGGGCGAAACCATGGTTAACAGCTAGTATAAACTAAAATTTCCTTAATTACTTTTTATAAAGTTCGCTATCTCGCTAGTCCCGTGAACATCGGTGTAGCCGTTATGGAGAAACCACTGTAGGTGAAGTCACGGTTAACAGCTAGTATAAATTAAAATTGCCTAAATTACTTTGTATAAGGTCTGATATCTGCCAGTGAAAGTCTCGTGAAGGGTTATTTAACCGTTTTACAGATAGCCTTACGGGCGAAGCCACGGTTAACAGCTAGTCTAAATTAAAATGAATTGAATTACTTATTATGATGTCTACTATCTGTTGGTGAAAGTTTTGTGAAAATTAGTCTAACCGTTTTGGAGATAGCATTGCAGACGAAGCCGCGGTTAACACTTAGTCTAATTTAGAATAGCCGATGTCACCCGCTGTAATTTTAGCTAACTGCCAGTGAAATTTCCGTCAAAATCGGTCCAGCCGTTTCGGAGATTACACGGAACAGACAGACAGATCGACAAAAATTTTTAAAATTGCATTTTTGTTATCAGAAGCGTGTATACTCTCATACCTAATCAGTGAAAAAATTTTATTTTGCTGTTACATACAGACACTTCATTTTTATTATATGTATAGATAACATCGAGACAACTTAAGAATCAATAAATGCTAATTTTGAATTCCTATAACCATATTTAAACTTTGTTGCGTAAACTCTTCACTATATTAAGCGCAAACCAGAACTTACGGCTAGATTCAGAACGGTCAAAAAGTGTCAATAGCCGTCAGATTCAACCTTCAACCAAGGAACGCGTTTAATTAATTCCTTTTGTTGTTTTAGTTACTAATATTTCGTTTTCTCTTTATTACTAGTTTCACATTTAACTTTCTCAGGTATACCTCCCGCAAATTAAATCAAACGTTATTTTTAAGACGTGCTAGGCGTCAATCAATTTCAGACGGATGTGTAAAATAATATCTAATATAATGTTTAATGATGGACTTCCGCAAAGTAACGTTTTCTTCAACAAAGTTTAGGATTCTCCCTTAAAGAAACATCTAACACCATAGTTTTAATTTCCCAATAACTCTTAATATTTTCTAATTGAATGTCATGACCTATTAAGGTTTAAAAAATGTTGACAACTCCACAAATACAGGCTTCCATATCAGCCAATATAGTGAATCTTGCGCAGGTTATTCCACTTGTATATAAGGCCACCTACTAAAGGATTCTCAACATTAACGATTTGTGTTCCACGATGAAGTGTTTCTTTGTGCTCGTTGCTGTTGTCGTTTTGGTTCAGGTAAGTAGTTACCAACTTTTACCAAAAGCGATCCCAGCTTCGCTGGGCTTAAAAAAATGTATGCAATGGATTAATCGAATCCAAAAATGAGTAGTCTAGAATCACTTACGACAAAATTTCACATCGTAGGTTCGAGTCTACGAGAATGAGCCGGAGCGTTTGAGATCGGAAGTTGAGCGGTATTTGCCTAAGCTACTGATTTGATATATGTTTTTATCTTTACTCATTTACTCGTACAGTGTATTTAGAATAGAAAATACATCGTTTAAATCATTCCTTGATAAATCCGTATAACAGTGTTGCTTTATAACAGTGCTACAATATATCGCCAATTTCTTGAGAATTCTAACATAGACCTTTCTATCCATCGGATTCCTCCAGCACGCTGCTAGTGCAATTCAGTGACATGAAATATTTTAACTCACTAGCCACACACAAACACAGATCAGCCCCACAGACATGCACACATAGGTAGGTTCGGCTCTTCCGGATAGCACCACCTTCTCACAGAAATCCGATGTGAAGTAACAGTGCTTGAATTGTTGCGTTTCATTCGGTTAGTGAGAGCGCCCGAGCCTTATCTCCCCACCTCTCCCATCTCCTCTCCATTCCCCCAAACACAGGCTGGCAACGTACTTGCGACTCCTTTGGGGTTACTAGTGCCTATAGACAGCGATAATCGCTTAACACCAGATGACCCGCTTGTTGGTTTGCCTCCTATAGGATACAAAAAAGGAACACATATAGTTAAAGGGTTTTATTTTTTTCCCTTGTTCTTTGAACTGGATTAGTTTAGCTCAGCCGTGTTGACAGATACAAAATACATGTTTGAGGTCGTGAGGCACACTCGATGATGGTACACATGTATGCTTCACTAATTCGTATGTGTATGATTAGCTTAATTAGTTCGGTATAGTACGATTCGCATTGTTGCATCCAAGGCAATGGCCTAAGCCGAGGTTGAGCCACTTTGGTAGCCTTGAGATTGTTGCCATGTTGCCGAAAACTTTAAGCGCTCGCACCATTAGGCCGGTAGCGTATTGTCAATGCCAAAAAAACTTACAACTGATTCATCATTACGTAAAGGTATATAGACCAATATTTGTATTTTTTTTTATGTCATAGGAGGCAAACGAATACACGGCTCACCTGATGTTAAGTGATCACCGTCGTCCATAGATATTTGCAATACCAGGGCAGTCGTAAGTGCGTTGCCAGCCTGCGTTTGGGGAAGCTGGGATGGTGGGGGGGAAGAGGAGGGGTGAGGGTAGGGGAGGTGGGCACTCTCACTGACCGAACAAAATGCTTCAATGCAAGCACTGTTACTTCAAGTCGGTTTTCTGTGAGAGGGTGGTACTACCCCAGGTGGGACGATCCATTCATGCTAAAACCAGTAATAGCTTCAGCGTGGCCCTACCACCTACAAAAATGAGTAGTTTAGAACCTTATGTATATAAGAATTAAAATTGTTATCTAAAAGTAAGAGTAATTTTAACATTGTGATTTTTTTCTAGGCCCTAACTGACGAGCAGAAGGAAAAGTTAAAGAAACACAGATCAGAATGTTTGGCAGAGGCGAAACCTGATGAACAGCTTGTAAATAAATTGAAGACTGGAGATTTTAAGGTAATATATTAATGTATGTTGTAAATGTATTTTTGTTTATTCTTACTTTAATTAACTATACATAAACAGAAACAGCAATTTTAAGTTGATTTGTTTTCCCAAAAACCTTTTAATTATACAACAAAGGTATTCATTTCGAGACCTTTTTTTCACATTAAGATATTTTGAAATAACAAAATTTGATCATTTTCATACTACTGCTAAAATCTGTAAATTATCCTAAATTAATACAACCATTTTTAACATAATTCTTTAAGATCCTAAATTTATGTATTCTAAGTTCAATTTAAACTTAAATTAAGCGTTTGTTATAAAGGTATCTAATAGGTGACGTAAAATTTGAAATTATAAAAGATACTATTTTTTTTTAAATTAATTTAGTGGTATCGATAAAATCTTTGTATTTATTACCATATTATCTTAATGCATAATATATACTACGTACGGATGAAAATTATAAGCACCATACCACATGCCCCAAATATACACGACAAGTAAACATACATCGCTGAACACGTATTAGACATCGCAGTTTCTTAAACCCATAATATCTTAATATCAAATGAAGCTATCGTGATAATCTTTGTCTTTGAATAAAGACCAAGTGTCTCAGAAATAAAACAAAAAACATGACCGAATTATATCGAGTAGTTTTGAGTAATAGATGTAACAAAATCCTTTGTTTATACATATGTACTTTATGTAAAGCCGTGTTTAAGATCAGTATTTTTGTATCATCATGCAACAGAATAGAAACAACATAGCAATGAATTTTTCAGACCGAAAATGAACCCTTGAAGAAGTACGCATTGTGCATGCTGATCAAATCCGAATTGATGACGAAGGATGGTAAATTCAAGAAAGATGTCGCTCTTTCCAAAGTTCCTGTTGCAGGTTGGTACCTGTACAGAAATAAATAGTATAAGCTTCAATTAATTAAATTATTGCATGCATAAATTGGTCACTTAACGTTTCTACCAGTCTATTATCGATATAAAATCTATATAGAAATAAATTTTCCCCTTGACCATATCATATATATAGATTGAAATACTTTTATATAAATATTCTGTTCCAGCTGACAAGCCTGCCGTTGAGAAATTGATCGACACATGCCTAGCTAACAAGGGCAATACTCCACACCAGACTGCCTGGAACTACGTAAAGTGCTACCACGAAAAAGAACCCAAATACCCAATTTTCCTGTAGTAAATCTGAGGATTTACGATAAGCATTTACCACAACATGAAAGTTTTTACTTTTATCTGAACTTAGTTTAATAACTTGATACAATTTAGATCTCCATAGAGAATGACGTAAAATACACCTACCTTCGGAGAGGTAAGCGTTATTACCTTTACGAATTTAATAGATTTAGACAGACAATAAAATGCTAACTAATTAGTTGTATTGTTTCATTTACACCCATTTTTTTTTCTCGAACTGAAAACGCTGTTGGCCTGGAGAAGAGGTCTTTACAGCTTCACCGAACTATTGAGGCGAGCGCTAAAAGCACTCAGCCGATTTGGGATGATTGGGCGACTAACTCAAGGGTGCACAGTACACCTCGGCTTGGGCTGTCGCCTGTTTTGTGCAAAAATCGCGACCTACCTGAGCTAACCTAAGCTATCTGGATATACGTATATGAGTTATTGAAACATGCATATGTACCAAGCATGCGTGCCTCAACAACTCCTATATGTATTTTGTGTCGGATAAATTCCTCTAAACTATATAGGATATTATTTTATTTCTCTGAAAAAGAGAAACAGCGTGTAAGCGTGTAGGCGTGCACGTGCGTATAGGTGCTACGTGTAATGTTGTAGCAGTGATGTAAGGTTTTGTGTCTTTATATCGCGCGAGCAGCGTACTCAAGGGCTCCACGCCGAGGGAACGGACCTAGGCTTGAGTCGCTGCCGGGGGGGAGCCTAATCTGGTATGCGGGAGCGAAATTTACCCCAAAACCACGGCGGCGTGATCTGTGGTTACGCGGGCGTGGGTGTGAACACGCTCTGTTTGGAGAGACAGGCTGGTACTGATCGTTTGCTGCCGTTATTTTATCAGGAGGATCGGTGAAAATATGTCGCGGTCGTCTTTTGTAACGCCGAACGTTTGGTACGGTTTCGTAATTCGAGGCGGATACCACTAACTGACTGGGATGATTTTCGGCTTTTTCAAAATATCTAGTAGTTAACGATTTTACGTACGTCCAGATAGTAGGCATCTCCAGACCCCTGTGGAGATCCTCATTTCTAACGTACGGTGGGGCACCGGTGGCTTTACGTAAGAATCGGTTTTGAATTACTTGTAATCTATTGAAATTATATTGCGATATGTGTGCAGAAACGGGTGAACTATATGTTAGAATAGGACAAATACACATCTTATATAACATAAGCTTATGTCTGATGGACATCTTATTCTTGTGACAAATTATCGAATGTAACCGACCCATGACTATAGCGGCCCTGTTTCTGACTATTTCTGTGTGTTGTTTAAACGTGAGGCGTTTACCCAACGTGACTCCTAGGGATTTAACCTGATTGGCCCAAGGAATCTGTGTACCGTACAATTTAATAGGCGCGAGTTTGCGTTCATGCTTATTCGATATCGGGTCGAAAAATATCGCGGCGCTTTTATCGGGATTTACTTCTATACGACATCGAATAAACCAATAACCGAATGTGCTAACGGCTTTTTCGATGCGTGTCTTAAGAACTTTCGGATGCCAACCGGAAGCGTAGAGGACTGTATCGTCTGCATAACAACCTACCTCTACTTCCGGAAGCCGAGGTAGGTCACTGACGAACAGATTAAAGAGTGTTGGTGCCAGAATGGATCCTTGAGGCACACCCGAGCGTATCGGGTGGGATGAGGATAATTCCCCTTCCACTCTATAGCGGAAGGACCTATCGGTGAGGTAGTCGCGTAATATGTGAACTAACCTATCGGAGATACGAAACTGAATCAATTTATGTATGAGCCCTGAATGCCATACCTTATCGAAAGCCTTTGCGACATCGAAAAAGACTGCTATTGAGCGTTTCGGATTAGGATTAGTCGGAAACGGATTAGGATCCGGATCTGCATTAAATTTCGAGAAAATGTACTCCGTGAGGCGGTGCACTTGATTCGTACAAGAGTGTTTGGCTCGAAATCCGAACTGCTCAGGTGGTAACAGATCTAACTCTGATATGGATGTCTGGAGACGGTTCAGAAGGAGCCGTTCGTACAGTTTACCTGACGTATCTAATAAACTAATAGGTCGATAGCTATCGGGAAGCGTAGTTTTTTGCCGGGCTTGTGAATGCCTATCACTATGGCCTTCTTCCAAGCGGCTGGAAAATGACCCTGGGACATGGCCGCATTGAAAATGCAGACCAATAGAACATAATGCGATCAGGAAGGAGTTTCAGTACTTTGTTCCTGATCCCATCGGGACCTGGGGACTTCCTAAGCTTTAAACGCTTCATGGCATCCGATACTTCATCAAAGGTGACAGGGGTTAGAGTATCCGCCGGGGGGGACGCGAGTGCGCGCTCTACCGAGGACTCGATCAATCCAATATGTATAGAGTTAGTATTGGCTGTGTTTGGTGAACACTTTTTTTCTAAACTCGCTGCAAGAGACTCCGCCTTGTCTAAACTATCGAACGCGGGAGGCAACCCGGCGTCTCTGTCGAGAGGGGGCATAAGAGTAGTCACGTCTGACTTTAATGACTGCACGAGCTTCCAGTATGCCAAATGAGATGGCTGGATACTCTCCAGAAGCCTGTCTCACCTGTCGGCCCGGATCTCTGCGATACGAGCTTTAACCTATTTGCGCAATAACCGTAAGCGATCGCGATTTTCAACAGACGGGTACGTGTCGTGAGCTCGAGTCGCGGCGTTCTTTACCGTGATCAGCGCTCTCACGTCATCTGGGAGTATAAAGCGGCGATTATTCACCGCTTGTACCTCTTTCGAGGTCTCTTTGACGGCGGTCTGGGGATAGCTGACCAGGGAATCAATAGCCAGATCCGCGTCAGCTTTTAACACTAACACGTCCGGAATATTATCTAACAAGTTTGATGACGAGCTACCTCTGAGATAACGTTCGAGTTTCGCGTATTCGGCCACCCTTACCGGCGGAGGGGTGGTGTCTGTACTTGAACCTAGCTGTAATATTACCGGGCGATGGTCGGAGTCAAGTTCGTGTACGACTTGAATAAGTTGTAACCGATGCATGACATTCTTTAAAATAGCTATGTCTAAGACTGTCGGGCGACAGTTGTCCTGATAATGAGTGGGTTCCAAATGACATCAAACGCGAAATCGTCACTTAGTATGTCGAGTATCTTCCCGTTTCAAGAAGTAGTCGGACTGTTCCAAATGACGTTTCCGCTGCTGAGGTCCCTTACAATAATAACGGAGTCTCCTAACTGGAATATCGTCTCTAAATCGGATTTTAATAGCTCTCTATTCGGCGAGAGATACGCGGATACTATTATAACGGATGCATGACCGGTCATCCCTAATTTGCATACTGACACTTCCATATTGGATAGAACGGGCGGATCTATCGGCATACAATAAAGTGAGTGTTTATAGTAAATTAAGGTGCCACCCCCGCGAGTGACACGATCATTTCTGACTATGTTGTAATTCGCGATCGCGGGATTACGCATTTTTGGTTTTAGTTGCGTTTTCTGTATGAGGAAAACGTCTATCTGTCTGTTACATAAAAAGGCAGCTACTAGATCGCGCTGTGTCCTAAGGGATCTTGCGTTGTAAAACGAAAGAGATAGACCGCGCGGTTTCATTTTGTTCACAGCCGCGAATTTATTTATTTACAATTTTGAGCCTCACGGACGAGGCGTTGCAGGGTCGTGGCAATGCCTGGATATTTCGCGAACGCGCTGAGTTGGCTAATCCTTTCTCGGTCTGGAGAATTGCGTAAAAACCTAGTACTTCTTGCATGTCGTGTTCCAGGATAAGCTGGTGAATCCAGTCAAGCCCGGCGAGGCCAAAAAAGAAGGCTGACGCGGCCTGTGCTGGCTTTGCCTGTTGGGGCTGAGCCCGAGGCTTAGGGGCCTGGGGCTGGGGTTGGGGCGCTCAGGGGACCAGAGGGGCCCGCCCGGGTTGTGGTGCGCGCAGTGCAGAGGGCGCCACGTGAGATGCGGGTGCGGGCGTTGCCGGGGCGCGAGAGAAGCACGGCAGGTCCGGAAAGGCCTGCATAGACGTGGGAGGTGGAGGTGGAGGGCGGGCGGCGGCTACAGGCGCCTTGGGTGCCTGTTTTACTTGACGAGGGCATTGTGTGCGCGGCGCGCGGAGGCACCCGCGATAATTGGCGGGATGTCCCGCGTTACCGCACAACACGCAACTGGGGGGGTTCAGGGGTGTCGGGTGTACGCCCGCACTCTTTTGTGGAATGATCACCTAGGCACTTGACGCACCTAGGGCGGAGGTGACAGTTACGCGCCGAGTGGCAGTAACTCTGGCAGTTGTGACACTGCGACGGAGTATGGGTTTTTCGGGGAGGTTCAACGGTGATACCGTTGAGGTTGCAAACTGAGATCAGGCTAAATATAGCCTTACCCTCCTGAGATCGGTCTAGGAGGACCAAGACCATGTTGTAAGGGGCTCGAGTTCATAGGTGGTACATTCGATGTACCTCTCTAACTGGGAAATTCTGCTCCTTAACCGAGATCTCGGCCGGAATGCGACGAATCACTACACGAAGGAGGCGTTCCTCCTCGAGAGTGAAGGTGAAGTAAGGCAACTTGGCTTCCCAGAGGAATTTAGTCAGCTGTCGGAAGTCGTTGACTGAGGGGACCTTAACCTGGATTCCCGCTGGGGTATTAAGGGCGGACGTATAATTAATTTTTTGATTTTTTAAACTAGTCGAAATGGACGTCCACTTGGACTTGTCTTGTATAGTAACCGGAAGCGGTGCGCGGGGCTTTTTGGTCGCCGCTGCGGAGTTCGTAGCGCCGACTTGCGAGAATGAGACAGGGTTAGCCCTGTTCGAGCGCGGTATAGCCGTGACGGGCGCCCGAGCGCCATCTTTGTTGCGAACTATTTTTTCTGCCGGGCGGTCGGTACCCGGGTCCGAGTCGGAGGAGCGCGATCCGCGGTGGGGGCGCCTCCGATATGTAAAAAAGCAATAAATAAATATAAAGGAAGGGTCTCACTCAATTTCAGGAAAAAGAACGCAGGTGTTACGCAGCAGCGTAGGTTGTCGTGGAGTTTTAGCCGGTTCGAGTCGCCGCTTTCGGCCCCACCCCTGCGTGACTCGCACGCAGGGATGGACAGCTCAAGTCGGGCTTCCCCCCGGGAGCTTTGACAGTCCATGAGGATTTTCTCTCCACGTAAAAAAGAGGCAGATGCGTAGCTCGGGTCTGCAGTGCACGTGTGCGCTACGTCAGCCGGACCGGCACTTCACGGCGAAAGCCAAACACTTACGAAGTAATAGTGAAGGCTATACCGTATACACTGTATCACAATAATCGCGAAAATCGAAATATCGATCCGAGCGTGCGGACACAACCGTTCCTGACCGCGTCAGAATCGGAATTCACACCCATTTTCTGGAATGTCTTATTTATATGTACTATTTAAGTTTTATTAAACAACCAAAAAACACAGTTTGGTTAAAATTGTAAAAAACCAAAGACGAAAATAGTTTATTCCCAAATTTTTTGTTTAATTTGGGGTAAATTAAAAGAATTTAGATGTGACATGGAAAATATATGTTATGCATCAGCGTACAATGTTCTGATTTCGGTGGATTTTAAGAAACTCGAGAATTTTCTTCTGCAGATATTGGCTGTGTTCAAGTTTTTTTGTACGGCTAATAAAATCATTCACGTGTAGAAAAGTTTAATCATCTGTATCTCCTTAGATATTTTTAGTAGTTTGTTAGAGAAAATGTTAATTATAGTTTGAACTTGATCCAAATAACTAATATTATAAATGTGAAAGTGTCTTTGTTTCTTTATTTGTTATACTTTCACTTCTTAAGTACTGAACGGATTATAGTGGAAATTTACACTTACATTGTTAAGAGTACAGAAAAGGATCCTTATACCTTATATCCAGAAACAAGTACTGTTCCCGAGAAGTAGGTCAAATTTACATTAAAGTGGGTGAAGCCACAGACAAAAGCTAGTCTGCAATAAATTAAGCAATGACAAAAGTATTGAGTCAAGTTTTATATTTGCTCTATTTTCAAATAGAAGTTGTGTAATATACCAACAAGAAATAATTTATTATGACAAGATATGTTAAACAATGGTCCATTCAGATCCATTGTTAGGACAAATCTAAGCTGGAATGTTTTTCAAATATAATGTCGCTGTAGCTTATATTAAAACACTATTCAAAGAATTGAATTTAGTTCTGATTGAGAATTGTGAAGATGAATTTTTATTTCGTATCTGTGTTGTTCGTTGCCGTTTTTGCTTCCAAAGTTAGTATTGGTTCGATTTTTACAGTAACTTAGTCTTCAAGTTCTGGACATAAATCCAGGCCAGTAGCGTTTAAGTTTACGTAGGTCAGTTCATGACAGTCGGACAAAAATCTAAGAGTGGTGTTGCAATTTTGATGATTGGGTAAGATTAGAATTGAATATATCAGAGGAAATTTATAAAAACACCACTGGTAAGGGGCAATGTCTTGCTCTACAGATAGTGCCTGGTAGCTTGTCAGTTGAAATAAAGTTTGTTTCTTAGCAAATATTTTATTAATATGTATACTGTAAGATAGACAAATGTTATGCCACTTAACTGAGTGCTAAGCGGCTGGCATAAAATATGTATTATGAATAACATTGAATTCAGTTTCGCTGCTTCGCACTTAAAAAGTAGGATGTGACAGGAAGTAGACGTGTGTATTTGTAACTCATAATATATGGATCTGACCATACGCTACGAAAGAGACTGATAAAAAAGATGTGGTGTCGTGGGTCACCAGGTAAGAACGAAGTTCCTTCGGCTAATGTAGAATCGACACAATTTGCAAAAAAAAAATCGTGCTCAATTTTATGTAATCGTAATTGAAATTATCAATTAAAATAACAAAATATGCCTCTTTAATTTTTGTTTGACAACATAAAATTATATAGAAATAGAAATAATTACAAAAAAGGAGAAATACAAAGGTATTAATTATTACACTACTCGCTTCTGTATACGACTGTCGCGCCTGCGCACGTCTTTATTCCACGCATTTTTCGTTACGGTTTTACTATCACATTTTTTTCAGTTCGGTCGCGCAGCAAAATCGCTATCTCCTCCAATTTGCAAAAAAAAATCGTGCTCAATTTATTGTAATCGTAATTCAAATTATCAATTAAAATAACAAAATGTGTCTCTTTAATTTTAGTTTGACAACATAAAATTACATAGAAATAGAAATAATTACAAAAAAGGAGAAAGAGAAAGGTATTAATTATACACTACTCGCTTGTGTATACAACTGTCGCCTGAACACGTCTTTATTCCACGCAATTTTCGTTACGGTTTTACTATCACATTTTTTTCAGTTCGGTCGCGCAGCAAAATCCCTATCTCCTCCAATAATACTTCGTTCCAATAATACGAAAGATTGCATGTGACAGAGATGTGAGGTGTGTAACGAAAATGTATAAGATTGTGAAGGAATATATTCAAGGCAATTTAATAATAATAGCAGTGACAGATAAATTGACGAGTAATAAGTTAGAATGGTTTTGAGATTTTAAGAACAGAAATGCAAGATATGTAGCCAGGAAAATTTTAAGAAGGTGCATATAGATGTAAAGGAGGATCCAAGTACTTATGAATTGATTATTTGAAAAATGTAGAGACGATGGAGTAGAAAATGGAGTAGGAATGCTGTTAGGTTCCTAATTAGGTGGAATAAGGGAAAGCAAGTTAACGTTTAATATCATTTTGTCTACCTCAAAATTCGCTTTCATTTAAGGGCATCCAAATCCCTGATGGAAAAGAGAAGCCGGCAAAGGATTTAAAAACGTCTAAAGCTGAAGAGGATATGCTCAAACTGAAGACTCATCACACAGAGTGTATCGAAGAATCTCGCGTGGATCCCGACTTAGTGGTCAAATTTAAGGCCGGTGGATGGAAAGTTTGTACAGTAACACATTTCTTTTTTTGCTTAGCTCTCTATCAGAATTATTATCTAGTATATCTATACATATAATAAGAATGTATATATAACGTATCTACTTTTTAGATTTATGTTTAAAAAAAATGTTCCACGTGTCTAGGAATAAGTAATAAAATATATAATAAGCAATAATTTAAAAACCCGATTAGGCCTCCCACGGCAGCGGCTCAAGCCTAGGTTCGATCCCTCGGTAGGGAGCCCTTGAGTGCGTTGCTTGCGCGATACGGTGACACACCCATACATCACTGCTACAACACTACACGATCACCCCCACACACGTGCACGCGTACACGCTTACACATGAAAGTGGAAGCGTTTACTTTTTTGTCCCTTATCGAACTGAAAAACTCTCAATTTTCCGATAATAAATATATGGAGGAGTTGTTGAGACGTGTATGCTTGGTACACATATACGTTTCAACAACTCATACATATATGAATAGTTAGCTAGGTTAGCTAAGATAGGTCACGATTTTGCATGCAACAGGTAACAGCCAAGCCGAGGTGTGCCGTGCATCCTTGAGCTGGTTGCCAAAATGAAATCGGCTGAGCGCCTTAAGCGCTCGCCACGGTAGTCCGGTGAAGCTGTTAAGACCTTGCTGGGTCAATAGCGTAGTCATTTCGAAAAAAAAAGCAATAATTTTTAGAAATGACTGTTTGTCTATTTGTTTGAACACGTATCACTGCTACAGTACTCAGTTCACGACAAAACTAAAGCATATCCTCGAGTAACATGTAATGTTTGTTTCATTAGAATTGTTTCACTCAATCAAAAGTTATTGTAAATTCAATGATTACGCGACCAAAATACTACAGAAGAGTGTACTTTATAAATAATCGTTTTTTATATAAGGTTCCACGCGAATGAAGTCTCGGGCATAGCTATATTTTAACTCAGATAGTGAACTTTTAGAGTTAACTTTGTATGGCAACTGCTCCTCTCACAAAAGTGTTAAGGTGATGTTAGGTACTATCTAACTGTCCTCAGTAAATGGATTATAAAATGTAACAATAATATTTCAAAAAGATTACGTCCGGTACTGTCTAAGATTAGTACATTTAAACAAAAGCAAATCAAACAATCATATGACCTTTAAAATTTTAACATAGGTAAAATATCATTGTATAAAATGGAGTTGCTAAATGGTATTATTTTGGGGGGAACTTTCAACATTTATTTGTGGAATACTAGCGGCCCTGGTGGATGTTATCCCACCCTGATAAAACTTGACGAATTATATTCCTAAACCTTCTTCATAAATCACTTTATCTACTCGTGAAAACTGCATGAAAATCCGTTCAGTAGTTTTTGAGTTTATCGCTAACAGACAGGCAGACAGACAGACGTAATAAAGAACATTGTTTTATAATATGTAATGATTTACAATTAATTATTGAAACATTTTCAAAAAAAAAATACTTACTCTTTGACCCTCTAACTACCAAACTAGGTTGCACTGTGTATTGTCAATTGGTTTACCTCAGAAGAAATATTATAATAGTTTTTGATTCTTTTTATTATAATAAGTAAATAAAAATAAAATGAATAAACAAATAAAACAGGAACAAAAGAGGAGTTTGTTAATTCTGTATATTTAATTTAAATTCCAGAACGAAGCATCAGCTTTAAAAAAATGGGTGCTGTGTGTGCTAAATAGGCTCGGCTTAATGTCTAAAGAAGGAGTCTATAAATTGGATGAAGCTTTCTCGAAATTTCCAAAAAAGGGTACGATATTATTTGAAGGGTTAAAGGAAAAACTGGCTAAGTCTTTTTTTATCAAATTGGTGTTTTGTGGCCTATGGCAATAAAAATATTCATTTCATAATAATATGTAGTTATTGTATCTTTTATTTTAAATAATGACTCACTAGTTAAATCCGTGACTTGACCACGTCGATTATTATTATGCATAATTTAAAAAGAAAAAAAAAATAGAAATACGTATAATATACCATAATTTCCTTTTAAAATCATTCGGTGTTATTACAAAAATATGTATTGAATACATACTTTAAAAAGATTTGGTAATAAATGCACCGCGGTCGCTGTAAGTTCAATATCTTGCTCTTTTGTTGTTTTTTTTTTTCGAACTGACTACGCTATTGACCTAGCAAGGTCTTAACAGCGTCACCGGACTAAGGATAACGCGAACTTGCCTCGGGCGAGCGCGGTATATTTAATACGAAACCTTTTTAAAACAAGTATTCAATACGTATTTAACTTTTATGTGATAACAACGATTAAGTCTAATGTATTTAAGTCCACCATATAATGCTTTCAAACTTTATATTGTATCTCCTGTAAAGTTTTGTTAACTTAGCCAGTTTTCCCTTTAGCCCTTTATTTTAATTTAATATAACACACATAAATACTTAAAAGATTTTGGAAATCGATTTATTTTGGACTTAAAAGGTAATATACTATTTTTTCAGATGAAAGCAAAGTCGACAAATTAGTCGAGGAATGTCTGACTACCAAATCACTTCCACCTGCGGACATAGCTTGGGAATATGTTAAATGTCTCCACGTCAAAGATCCTCAAGGAAACTTTTCTTCAATATCAGTATTCCGGTCGTAATTTCTAAAATTGTGATTAGCGCCATCTAGGTTGAAACTAAAACAATAAATGCTTAACAAAGTCGTGTCTCATTGTGGGTTGACATTCATATAGTTTAATAGTTGTCACAATAGATGACACTGTATTGGTTTTTTTATGCCTAAGGCACCGAACAGGCAGACGGTCCATCTGATGTTAAATGGTTACCGTCGCCTATGGATAACTGCAACACCAGGGGTATCGCTGTTATGTTGCCGACCTTGGAGAGCGTGTTTTAGTCCATTTTTTAAGTGCTAATCCTGGGGGAACAGAGTACCAGGTAACTCATTCCGCAACGCCAAAATGCGCATAACAAAGCTTCTAGAATACCTTACGGTGGTTTACATTGACTATTTTGAAATTATTATTATATATTAAAAATATTATAACTATTATACAATATAGTATGTTACTTTTTCTACTTTGTTTTACTGTACATGATCTAAGCGAATCTACTCACAAGCTACCTCAGTAAAAGGATACTTTTTTTTAAATTTTATTTTTGGCAGTCAATCTTTCAGATTATTAAGGCCATTGTCGCGTAGTCAATAATATTACAAGCGTCCTGGGATCACTTCAATATTGCGTCGTGTGAGTCAATATTTTAACAAGATGGTGGATCCCTTGTTAGAACCTTCTTGGTAGTTTTTGTGGCATCTCAGAATTTTATGCTCCGTGGTATTATCCATTCACTTCACTTATGCACAATAAACTAACTATATTACGTAAAACACTACCAAATATACAAACATAGAGTCAAATAACACAAGATTATGAATAAAATATGAAATCCACTACATGACAGACTAAAATGTCGCCAAAAACTCAAAGGGCTCCTTATGTTGAAAATGTATTTAAAATTATATTAACTGTTTGCTGCACAGATAAAAACTTAAAATTATACGTTTAGTAACCTTATTCCGTGCCCCGAATAATTGCACACTAGCATCTGCCCGCGACTTTGTCCGCATGAAATAGTTACATTGGGCTAACGCTAACACGCAGTGAAAGAACTCAAGAGGGAAAACGATTTTGAAAAATTCTTCATTGGTTCTCCGCTCCTACTAGTCTCAGCATGATATATAGCATATAGATTTCCTTGATAAATGAGCTATCTAACATTGAATTTTTCAAATCGGATCAGTAATTTTTGCGAGTTGTACGTTCAAGCAAACAAACTCTCAAGCTTTTGTTTTTTAAGTAAAACTTCTTTAGGGGGAGTTTTTGGCGGGATTTTAGTCTGTCATGTAGTGGATTTTATCTTTTATTCATAATCATGTGTTATTGGACTCTATATTTTGTAAATTTGGAGGAGTTTTACGTAATCTAGTTAGTTTATTGTGCATAAGTGAAGTGAATAGAAAATAATACCACGGAGCATGAAATTCTGAGATGCCACAAAAACTCCCTAGCAGGTTCTAACAAGGGATCTTGTTAGAATATTGACTCACACGACGCAATATTGAAGTGATTGTACGACACTTGTAATATTATCGACTACGTGACGATGGCAGTAGTAATCTGAAAGATTAATTGCCAAAAATAAAGTTAAAAAAAAAAAAAACTTCTTTAGGCGCGACTAGGAGGTAAGTGGACAACAATGCAACGGAAGTCCGTTACGGCAATATGGCGTCATGTTTTTGTACCATCCGGTTAGATAATAATTAAACATAACCAACACTTCTATTAGGTAAATCATAATTGATTTAATTCGTTACTTATCATAGCAATCTATTCGTACTTTTCCATATTTTATTTATTTTATAACAAAAAGTTGTTAATAATATTTTCTGTGTTATTTAAGTTCCGAATTTGCTGATAGATGGCACTACAGATAATGAAGCTTTGATTTAATTTGTTATCTATTTCCATTAAAACCATATGGCAAATACATAAATAAAACTATTGTATAATTTTTATTATCATTCAATTTTTTTTTTTCAAATTTTTTTGAGTGACATGTTTATAAACTATTTATTGACAAAATCAAAAATATATAACACCAGGGGAGTCGTAAGTGCGATGCGATATAGAGGAAGAAGAGGGGGGAGAGGAGTGGGGAGGGGAGGTGGTACTCCGGTGCCCTAACTGACCGAACGAAACGCAAAAATGCAAGCAATGTTACTTCACGTTGGTTTTCTATTAGAGGGTGGTAGTACCCCGGGCGGGCCGGTCTATTCATGCCGAAACCAGTAATAACTTCAGCGTGGCTCTGCTACCTACCTACGACCGGTATGGTTTTGGACAGATAAGGGTTAATATTTGAAATAGTTTAAACAAAAAAAAAAAACACATAACTCAATATAATTACCGCAATTTTAGCTTCTAACATTACTATTTCGAAACGATTTTTCCATACATTTTTTAAACCTATATAATAGAGCCCACCATGTCGCTGTAATTACGTACTATCTAAATTACAATCTGTGTGTCGTTTCGTTGTATATGGCGCCTCATATGGAAAGCTTTGACATAACACATGCTGTTGTTTATATATAAAATATATTTGTTTATTCATGCTTTGTTACGGTGGAAGTAAGAAATCAGACATTAACTATAAGTATAAAGAATGTGAAGGGTTCGTGCTTTTCTTAGGGTGAAATCTATATAGATTAGGCTTTACTAAGTAATTACTCAAGGCAATCTTCGGTTTAAAATTTATAGTCTAATTACGTTAACCTATGATTAACTTTGTCTAAATATCGCATTGAGTCTGTATAATTTATTTAATTGTAAAAAATAAAATGAACCTTCCATGTTGGATGGATATTGAAAAAATTATAGAAATAAGTCATCCGAGAATGAAACAAAAAATGGAAGCTTTCTTCACATTCCTGCAATTAAGGATTTTTTTTTCCCAAATGACTACGCTATTTACCCAGTAAGGTCTTAACAGCTTCACCGGACTACTAAGGCGAGCGCTTAAGGCACTCAGCCGATTTTATTTTGGCAACCAGCTCAAGGGTGTACGGCACACCTCGGCTTGGCTGTGCCTGTTGCATGCAAAATCGCGACCTATCTTAACTAACCTAGCTAACTATTCATATATGTATGAGTTGTTGAAACGTATATGTGTACCAAGCATACACGCCTCAACAACTACTAAATATATTTATTATCGGAAAATTGAGAGTTTTTCAGTTCGATAAGGGGAAAAAAAGTAAGCCCTTCCACTTTCATGTGTAAGCGTGTAGGCGTGCACGTGAGTGGGGGTGATCGTATAGTGTTGTAGCGGTGATGTATATTTGTGTGTCACCGTATCGCGCAAGCAACGCACTCAAGGGCTCCCTACCGAGGTATCGAACCTAGGCTTAAGCCGCTGTCGTGGGAGGCCTAATCGGGTACAATTGAGGATCAATCCGATGACAATCAAGTAATGATGGTAATTTAAAAAAGAGATAGAAATGCCACTTTTATATTAGTATTTTTACTTTTTTATATTCACGTAACTAATACCCAAGTTTTATCCAGATACACTATACTGGCGTGAGTGACGACGCGGTTATTAGGTTCATCCATCGGGCCGTGGACGCTCCGGTGCGGGATATTGTGGATTATAACTTAAAGATTGCCATAAATGACCAAAATGAAACTGGCATAAAGGCAATGACGTCTTCAAAAAATCCGTTCTTAAATAGTCAATATTTAAATGAAATCACAAGTAAACACCCAGTAGTTGCTCACAGATACGATTTTTGACGTATACAACAAAAAACAACCCATTCGGAATAAATTAACTTATCAATCGTTTTTCGTGGATCCACAGAGAGCAGTCAATTCCAGAAGTGGTTATTGGTTACATACTGATCCAATTTACAATAGCATTTTGATATTAAATCCAGTTTGACATGGCGCTTAAACTAACAGTCCGGCAAATCGGTATTATGGTATTGTAAAACCTAACAGATTTACCTAGACCACTGTTACTACTTTTACTAACTAAACGTCAAATTAACACCAGAAATTGGAAGACAAACTACATATTTGTAGTTTTACGCAAATTGCCTGTATCTTTAATTGAAGTACGGGCGCCATTGTCGAATTCGAACTACGGTTTGTCGGTGCAATATGAAAACGCATTATCGTAAATTTATGTTAAAAGTTAAACAATTCACAAAGATCTGTTATGATGCTTGTACTTATCCAATATAAGCAAAAAAAATGGTCTGTAGAAGTAACAGAAACAAGCGCTCTTAGCGGATTCGGGAAAAAACTAAAATAGTTACTACAGAAAATGATACGTATTTTTGTAGAATTTAGAAAACTTCTAACTTTAAGAATTCCAGTAACTATAGACTACAATTTTTGTCGTTACATCGATATGGCTTTGCGACAAAATTACCAATACCAAAAACTGACTGTTACATAATAATGAAACGATTTCACTGTGTTTTTGATACATATCACAACATAGAATACATATACTATAAATATCTACACAGTTGAAAATTACATAATTATGCATAAAGTAGGTATATGAGAAATCCTAGTAGATATTGTGCACTTATTTGTGATACAGGCAGACTTACGAGTATTTGTATTAAAATATTCAATTCAGAACATATGTGTTAAGAGTTTTATTTAAAGAATCCAAACAATAACTCCTAAACTATTTTTTCAGTTTTTCTGGCGATCATAAATGAAACCATAAAACATTTCTATAACATATATTTACAAAATTTAACAAACACCCTCTTATCCGCTATAAGTATTTAACAAACTATTTAATTCCTAGTTCTTTAAGCGTGTCAATATTTATTAATATCATAATTATAGATAACTATATATTATAAAACAAAGTTTTCCGCCACGTCTGTGTGACTGTTCGCGGTAAACTCAAAAACTACTTAGCAAATTTGAATGCGGCCGTCATTACTAAATATTCTATCGTAGAGTGATTCACTAGGAAGGTTTAGATAAAAAAATTGTCAAGTTTTTTTTAGTCTATCGAAATTTAACGATAATTGTTGGAAGCGTCGAAAAAAGTCAACCCGTCTGGGAACTTTTGTCGAAAAGGCTGGCTAATTCTTTTGAGATATAACAAAACATTTGAAGCAATAACGCAGACTAAGTCTCGGGAATCATCTGGTTTTAAATATAAATATGAGTTTGTTTTTTTATTTGTTACCTATTCGTGCATTAACATACTTGCATACGATATGATACAGGGCACTTTTCATTCAGGAAAAAGTACTATACTTTCGGGTTAGGCGACATAAACGTGAGCAACGCCGCAAACAAAAGTTAGTTTATGTAATTCTGACAAACCCCCTATAGACTACATCAGTAAAATTCTCACCGAAATTGATTAAGCCCTATTAGAGATCAGTCACGTCGAACAACCAGATAATTTCATGTGTTAAACAAAACATTTGAATCGAAATGGATCGTGGATACGCTTGATATGGCAAAAAAACTCGTCACAGTGACTCTTTTGAGTCTTGCAAGCCGACATGATTGTGGTGACTTGGAATGGATTCTGGATCTATTGACGGTTTCCGTTTTGTATGGTCATTTTGTCATGATCCAACAGAAAAAAACACAATATATCTAACTGTGGACTATTTATGAAAACCCAGGTTGAGAAAATGTTGAACAGTTTGTCGTCATTGATTCAATAGTACCAAGGATTTGAAAACAAAAAAAAAACTCAGAATTATATATAGGTAATAAGCCGTCTTTGCGGACGTTATCCCTAGGGGATAATAAACAACACATACATAAACGTTCATCGTTAATCACATTATCTTCTGGTGAAAACCGTATGAAAATCCGTCCAGTAGTTTTTGAGTTCATCGGGAACAAACAAACAGAGAGATAAACCTGACAGACGACTTTATTTTATAAAATATGGCGATGCAGTGACTCTAGTAATAAATATAGGTACCTACATCTATATTATATCATTTTTTTACTTACTGACCCCACGTTTTACTGTTATTATTATATTATATTTACTAATTTATTACAAAGACGCAGCCATTAAATCACTCTCAATAACAAATAAAAAAACCCGATTAGGCCTCCCACGGCAGCGACTCAAGCCTAGGTTCGATCCCTCGGTAGGGAGCCCTTGAGTGCGTTGCTTGCACGATACGGTGCCACACAAATATACATCACCGCTACAACACTACACGATCACCCCCACACACGTGCACGCCTACACGCTTACACATGAAAGTGGAAGGGTTTACTTTTTTTCCCTTATCGAACTGAAAAACTCCCAATTTTCCGATAATAAATATATGGAGGAGTTGATAAGGCGTGTATGTTTGGTACACATATACGTTTCAACAACTCATACATATATGAATAGTTAGTTAGGTTAGCTAAGATAGGTCGCGATTTTGCATGCAACAGGCAACAGCCAAGCCGAGGTGTGCCGTGCACCCTTGAGCTGGTTGCCAAAATAAAATCGGCTGAGTGCCTTAAGCGCTCGCCTTAGTAGTCCGGTGAAGCTGTTAAGACCTTGCTGGGTAAATAGCGTAGTCAATACGAAAAAAAAAACTCTCAATAATCGTACTTGTGCTGCCATCTAGTATTAATATATAGTACTACGGTACTCTCAGTTGACGTTTGAAAAATAGCGCGCAGAATGATTTAGCCTTTTCAGGTCCTTAACAAATTGTAGAATTGCAGATTTGTATGTTTTATTGTTGTATACATGTTTCTTTCAATGTTATTATGATAAACTTAAAATTTTAATTGTGAATTATTAGGTAGTCATTATCAATATTAATTTGGTCATGGGTATAATTCTATTTGATTGGACTTAAAGCACTTTAATCCCATTTTCCATAATCACTGCCTAAACCACAAAGAAATTAGGCGTGAATTTACATAGATAATAAAAAAAAATACAGACCGACTACAATGCGGCGCCTATTTCAAAAATAGAACCTATTTGAATCCGTGGGCCGAGCTACGCCCTTCTCGCCACTCGATTGGCTACAGGCAACAATGTTAGATCGTACACGGAACTATAACTATCTCTGTCCGCCGCGTTTAATTGTCGTTACACAAAAAAAGTAGAACTTCTCTTTCCCGCACACAGATTAATGGTGCAAATTGCTACCGGCTGTTTCCTACTCGGCTTTTAGTAATCAATTTAAGTTCATTCTAACGTTTGTATATTACGTTTATTAAACTCGACCTTAACTGATCGGAATACAGTCGATATTTATTTAAATTTTGAGAGTCAGTTGGTAGTCACTGTTGGTAGAATTTTTAAACACAAACTTTTTTCGCCAAATGCCGTAATGGTTAAAACGGGTTGCATTAATGGCCGCTGTGAGTCGTAAGTTTTTTTTTGTTATAAAAATGTTTTCCTCGTCGACCGGTGTTTGTAATTATTCGCTTATCTAGATTACAGATTAAACATATATTTTTAAACAGTTCATAAGGACGATGCGTTCCCTTTTTTGGAATATTTAAACGTAACAATTTACCTACATGAAATTTTGTATTGCACTTAATACATATTTTTTACAAAAAAAAAAAAAAACTGTTTGATACTAATTCAACTTAGGGTTTCTTTACGGGATTTTAGTCTGCCATGTAGTGGATTTTATATTTTATTCATAATCTTGTGTTACTTGACTCTATGTTGTGTAAAATTGGTGGCGTTTTATGTAATATAGTTCGGTTATTGTGCATAAGAGAAGTGAATGGAAAAGAATAGCACGGAGCATGAATTCTGAGATGCCACAAAAAATCCTTGAAAACCACCTTTTTGGAACATTGAAATAACAGCACGACGCTTGTAATATTATTAACTACACGACAATGGCAGGAATAATCTGAAAGATTGCTTGCCAAATATAAAGATAAAAAATACATCAGAATTGGCAGTATGGATTAATTCTTTCGCCTGTCCTATTCGACGAATATTATTACTACGATTCAACTACATAGTAGTTTTTTTAAATATATCTATTATTAAGAGAAATAAACAATATTAATAAAGAGTATTTGTATTAATAATTAGATATAAAATAGAAGAAATTTTTATTACTCAAAATCATTCATACACTTAAGTACAGGTGTGTACCTACATTTTACAGAAAACATTTTAAAATTAAAATGAAATTAAACTAATAATTCAGATGACTTTTAGCGGAATTTTGAAGCAACTATGTGGTGGCTTTTATTTATTGTAAATTAACTTGCATAATTTGGCCCTATATTTTATAATATTCGTGGCATCTGGCATACCTATCTAACATACGCACGACAATTGATTTCTATTTATATATATTGACCGTGTGGTTAGAAAGCGATATAAAAACGATTTTCCGTTCTTTATTATATTATAGCTTTACTAGGACGATTCTATCATTACTAGGTACCTTCTCAGCATATAATATACAAGGCTTTTATTCAAACTCATCTCTAGGAGGCAATAGGTTATATCTTATTAAATTTGACGTTGCAATTTAACGCGGCGAAAGTCGCAGACGGTTGTTAGTAATATATTCAAAAATAATTAAACCACTGAAGACGAATGTAAATATTAGACAAGCGAAATGCTGTAAGAATTTCTCTCGACACAAAAACTGTACAACCCAGTGCTGAGGAACGTGATTTAATTAAAATCAGTTAATATGCATATTGGCTAGTAATTAATCATTATTAGACATTATCGTTGGTATGTATCTAGAAATCTTTGTGTGATTTATTCGTATCGTATTATGTATGAGTCGACTAGAGATGTGCCACGTTTAAAATAAAGATGATTCTTTCATAAAATCACACACACACACATATCTAATTATATATATACTTACACACACCAAAACATGATCATTTTTTTTAAATAAAACACTATACATTTTAGAAGTGAGATTACTTACTAATTAAAAAGTTTAGAAAGAATGTGTAGTGAAATATGTACCTACTAAGTATAATAATTCTGTCGTGGCTTTCAAAATAAACAGCATTTTATTCAGATCTCCTTAATAAAATAAACTAAATCCAATTTTACCCATTCCTAATGTTTTACGTTATTTTTCAGGATCTGCAAATGTTGTACCTACGTGTAAGATATGAAGAATATAAAAAAAAAATGTGCTCAGCAAAATTTGCGACTTTCGTAATAGGTGTCTAAAAATTGAAAAAAAATTAAGCATGTTATTTGAACGATTAACATTGTATTTAACTAACATTAACTCAACTCGATTGCTGTCTTATTAAAAACAAAAGTCGATCTGAGTAAATATATTGCCATTAAAAACAAAACTTGTAAAAGAACTAAGTCTCGCAACTCAGTTCTAGATCGTATCCTAGATCAAGATCCATATAATACAAAGTCGGTTACTTCATTAATTCCTTACTCCTTCTGTCTTAAAATACTACATAACTAGCTAACCTAAAACTATCGTATACCTACTGACCATATTAGTATTAAAAATCTTTTATGTTTTAAATAAATAAGATTGATTTGACCATCATATGCAAACACATTGTTTCTCACAAGTAACAGGTACATAGGTAGTGCAAGATTAAATAAGACTGTTTGATATGATTGCAAACTATTTTATTTAAAAAATAAAAGATCTTTAACATTAATATCGTCACTACAGTGCTGACTTTTAATGAATCAAAAATTAATGCATACCGACCTAACTGGTACAGGCTCGTAACAGATGTCATAGAATAAAATAAAAAAAAAATGCATGGATTAAAAACCTACTTTTTTTTTTTCGAAATGACTACGCTATTGACCCAGCAAGGTCTTAACAGCTTCACCGGACTACTAAGGCGAGCGCTTAAGGCACTCAGCCGATTTTATTTTGGCAACCAGCTCAAGGGTGCACGGCACACCTCGGTTTGGCTGTTACCTGTTGCATGCAAAATCGCGTCCTATCTTAGCTAACCTAGCTAACTATTCATATATGTATGAGTTGTTGAAACGTATTTGTGTACCTACCAAGCATACACGCCTCAACAACTCCTCCATATATTTATTATCGGAAAATTGAGAGTTTTTCAGTTCGATAAGGGAAAAAAAAGTAAACCCTTCCACTTTCATGTGTAAGCGTGTAGGCGTGCACGTGTGTGGGGGTGATCGTGTAGTGTTGTAGCGGTGATGTATATTTGTGTGTCACCGTATCGCGCAAGCAACGCACTCAAGGGCTCCCCACCGAGGGATCGAACCTAGGCTTGAGCCGCTGCCGTGGGAGGCCTAATCGGGTACTAAAAACCTACTGACAAATGATCATTAATGACATTCAAACTTACTATACGATCAACTTGTATATATAAATTAGCGGGCACGGCGGACGTCGTCCCGCCCTGATAATAAGAAAAACCTTGAAAAATTATATACCAAAGTTTTCCTCCCGAATCACTTTATATGCTGGTTAACCGCATGAAAATCCGTCCAATAGTTTTTGAGTTTATCGCCAACAGACAGACAGACAGGCAGAGATAAAAAAGATAAGTACATCTTCCTCTTTTGCTTCGCAACCGATTTTTTTTTGCGTATTAAATATTGAAAGGCTTCAGTGTTAGCAATAAAACAGTTGGCATAATCATAACGTCTGCCTACAAAAATAAAAACTCAAAAACAATTAGTTGATTTGTTTTTCGATTTTTTAATTAAGTTATACTCTGAGTTATTTCAATGTCATAATTTGTAGATTTAAAATTATTAACATAGATCTGGTTTTCACATCTATTGGCATTCAGAGCAATAATTATATATTTTTTATATAATACAACATATACACAACATACAACATATAGGTAATGGCTTCCACAATCTTAATATAATTACATATATACATAAATATTTATACATATTTACATATATACTACACATATACATATTACATATATACATAATTTTACATAAATATAATTACATATTATATATACACTACTATAGTTTGGTACAAGCGCAATACGTCACGAGCATGTCGAGGTCATCAGTGATGTGAACCCGGAAGATTCCCCTACCAAAAATTAACTCGGAATAAAAACAAATAAAAAAGTGTGTATGTATTTATGTACACGCGGTAGAAGTTATACTTCTTTGGTGGAACAAGATAAAAATCTTTTCAAAAATTTTACTTATCACCATATTCTATAGGGTAACCCGGATAGTTGCCTCGGATGGATACACGCCCCGCTTTTTAATATACTATGTTAGGAATATATATTGTGTTAGTGCTTTACTGCAATAAATAGTAATCCCTCGTAGGCCTCAGTGCTGTGTAAGCTATCTGAATAAGCGCACTTGTTTTGTCTATGTGAGCAAAAATCTTCCACGGCGAAACTTTGACGGGCGTTATAATTATATTGGTAAGTAATTTCTATTGAATATTTTTAATACTGATCGTGGTTTCAGTCAACTTTTTATTTCTTTGCATGCATTAGAGTTTAAATTACTTTTTTTAATTTACTTTATTACTAAATATTTTTTATTTATTTCATACATAAAAAGGGCAAGTATGCGCATCAGAAAGGATAGTCGCCTTACTTACTTTCGCTTTTTTTTTTTTTTTCGAACTGACTACGCTATTGACCTAGCAAGGTCTTTACAGCTTCACCGGACTACATTACTTTCGCGGATAGTTGCCCCTAGAGTGACTAAAATTTTGTTAACAAACAAAGACGGATTTAATTTTTTTTGAATTTACTGTGACTCTAACATGTAAAATAAATATCTACTTAATTGATTCATATGTTTATTCTAGATAAGCAAAATGCCTCGCAAATATAAGCGAAAACCAGGCATGGTACCACGCAATATCAACTGGGCATAAGATACCTTAGCACTTGCCTTGGAAGAATTGAGACAAAAAAAATCAATGAAATTTCTCGAACATACGGAATATCCTCTTGAACCTTAAGAAGGTGCTACGACAAGAGTAACCACCAAATGCTAACTCAAGGTATATTCTTGACTTAAAAGTGTACACCTAGCAGTATAAATACAAAATTCTATCTACATACCTTCTTATTTGACGTAATTGTATTTTTGTCACTTCTAGAAAAAAATGATCATTGACT
Source organism: Antheraea mylitta (assembly GCA_014332785.1). Lineage (NCBI taxonomy): Eukaryota > Metazoa > Arthropoda > Insecta > Lepidoptera > Saturniidae > Antheraea > Antheraea mylitta. The sequence goes on along the minus strand of JACEII010000050.1, from coordinate 2,547,916 downwards.
TCGAGAATGAAAAAAAAAACTGGTAGGTCATATATTGAAGCTCGGAGACATCGGTTTTCTTCCTGACAGATATGTGATTCACCAATTAGCTTATCAAATCAATGCCGAAAAGTTGGGATTAAAGCACAACTTTAACAATGAGAATGAATTGGTTGAACCGCGATGGCTAAAAAGCTTTCTTGAAAGAACTGAAATAGCTTTGAAACGAGCTGAGGGTTTATGAAGTTAAAGAGCGAAGGATCTCAACAGAACAGAAGTTGCAATTTATTTCAATCTCTTAACAACTATTTTAACTGAGAATAATTCGCTAGATAAGCCAGACAGAATATTTAACATGGATGAAACCGGTATTCAACTCAATAATGAAACTGTTAAAGTATTAGCTAAGAAAGGTGGTGAAAAAGGAGAAACAGTTACTGAAAATAATAAAGATAACTTTAATTAATATGGATTTCTTTCAATCCAAAATAAAAATTATACCGAGGCTACTATCCCCGCACGAGGCAAGTATCCCCCGAAGCATTTTCCACGCTAGGCTACTATTCGCCACAGTAGGCAACTATACCTTTTCTGAGAGGTGAAATAAAACAGTATTTATTCAAAACCATTGTTAATTATGTATACAAAAATAGTCTATTATAGAATAGTCTATTATAGAAGATAAAAGACCTATGTTTTGAGATACATACTAAATAACTTTCAGTGCGTTTATATTTTTTTTAAATAAAGCTTTTTCGAAAAGTGGGGCAACTATCCGGATTTTACTCTATTTGTAGAAAAGATGATACTAACAATAGAAAAAAAAGGTATTTGATACATTGAAAGTTTTAATACAAAGAAACAAAAATATTATAGCTAACTTCAGGGTGTCGGTTTTTCGTGATGTTGTGCGCGCGCATCGTAAAATTTACGTTCATCATTTTTCCCTAACGCGCCAAAAGAAGTATAATTTCAAAAATCACATTTAGTTTTTTTCCTTAAAAAGTAACTAATTATAAATTAATTTCTACCACTAAATAAGCAGTGATAGATATAAAATTTTCTTTATTTTAGACATCTCTAGCGTGTGCAGTTGTACTAACAATGTCACAATAAGAAATCCGTTTTCACTTTTACCGCACGACGCGACGGTAAGTATTAATTTTACATCGATTAGCGTTGTTTTTGTTATTTCGAATTGTCCAATGATTTATTATATTTATTAGTGAATACATCGAGTAAAAATGTATATTATTATCGTGTTCACTGCTCAATTTGTCGAGATAATTCATTGTGTAGAATAAATGAATTTCGTGTCTGCGATTTAATATTTTCTTACTCAGGTTTTATTATGTACTAGCTTCTACCTGCGCCTTCGTTCGAGTGTAATAGTTCTTTGGGTTAACGATAACTTTAACTCGCAATTTGGTTTAAGAAGAAGGTAAAAATATATATAAATATTACATACGTTAACCCCGATTTTAAAACATTCTTGATTGGTACTCCGCTCCTATTGGTCTTAGCATGATGATATAGCCTGTAGGTTTCCTCGTTAAATGAGCTATCTAAAACTAAAAGATTTTTTTAAATCGAACCAGTAGTTCTTGAGATTAGCGCGTTCAAGGAAACAAACTCTTCAGCTTTATAATATTAGTATAGATTCCAATAGAACAATATTTAGAATTGTAGTATATGACAAAGGCAAGGTTAAATATATATAAAAAATGAATGGTCGCCCAGTGGTTGAAATTCGATTGTAATAAGAGGTACAAACTTTTTCTCCGTATGTTTATATGTAGACTCGCGGGTATACATATATAAGATGGTGGATCTCTTGTTAGAACTCTCCGGGAGGTTTTATAGTGATTTACACTCTATGCTCCGTGATATTCTTTCCCATCCATTTCGCTTTTGTACAATAACCAAACTATATTACGTAAAACACCTCTAAAATTACAAAATATAGAATCAAATAACACAAGATTGTGAATAAAATATAAATACACTATATGACAATCCAAGAATCCGCCAAAAATTTTAAAAAATATTATTTTTACATCAAACAATGCATTTTCAGTATTGTATATTGCTAATATCTCACATGGAATTCCCCGTTAACACTCTTATGTACTTAAGTAGGATAAACTAACAAAAAATCAAAATCAAATATATTTTATTCAACTTAAGGCCTAATAGGGCGCTTAAAAACGTCAAACTGCTACAAGTTCGGAAAACAACTCATTCATCAAGAAGAACCGGTAAGAAACTCGACTGGGCTTATCTTTGTAACATATATATATTTAAAATGTACTACATATTACAATCGTTTTTTTTTTGGATGCACAGAGAGGAGAATTCCAGACAGCGTTCACATATTGATCCACTCTATAATAGCCGTTTGTAAACAAATTGATGTGGCTTTTTTTCTCTTGAACTGACTACCTTATTGATCTAGGTCTAACAGCTTCGATGGACTACATACTACGTTTGATATGGCGCTTAAACTCAGTTCGGCAACTCAAACAATTAGACAACCATCAAAGTTTATTGAACTTTACTCACCCGTTACCAATAAGCGTGATGGTAAAACCACCATACAGTAATGCTCAATGATGCGTCAAACAATTACAAAAACAACGACTCACTCATCAAAACAGCAATAAATACATCAGAGCTACAATGTTTCAATCATTGTATATTACTGACCTTTGCTAACGGTTTTTCTCGCGGCAAATTACAATTACCTATATTAGATACTCTGTTTATAGATGCTTGATTTGCTCCAAACAGTTAAAAATTAAATGGATAGAGTACTTGAACTTAATCGAGCATATATATAGTACGTTTGGTTTAAATCCTTTCTAAATTAAATATTTTCCTAAGCGTACATTATCTATATATTTTTTAGTAACTGACCCGTGCCCACTTCGTTGGGCGGTAAACATATTTACTCGTGATGGAATTATGAGTAATTCGGTCAGTACTGAGTGCTCATGTATTTTGATAATAATTCATAATTGTTGTTGATATGATATGATTAATAAACATGATTAACGATTTAAATTATTTTTTTAAATATAAAAAAAAAAAAACTACTTTTTGTGACTTACATGTAAAAGTTACACATACGCTGTCGTTGACGTTTTTTGTAAACATTATCAAGCACTTCAACTTTTCTCTAGAACTCGATCATGTATCTCTCATCGTTAAGGCAGCGTTCGATAAGAAGCGTTTTCGTTCAACCGTTTTTTCTCCGACTTTGCAAATCCGACGCCTACAAAAAAGTCTTTTCATTTTTCGGATTAATATATAGCCTGCCCTATACTCACGATCGGCTGAGTGCCTAAGCGCTCGCCTTAGTAGTCCGGTGAAGCTGTTAAGACCTTGCTAGGTCAATAGCGTAGTCAGTTCGAGAAAAAAAAACCCTATACTCACGAATAATGTGATTTTCTATTAGTAAAAGAAGGTTTCAAAATCAGTTTAATATATTCAGATATTACCCCCTACAACCTCACAAACTTTACCTCTTTATAATATTAGTATAGATGTCGATTCGACACTTTGACAATATTGTACCTAACGACAAAGGCAATAGATTTATTTGACACATAATTATATTTTAGTTAATTGACCTTACCAGTTTTAATACAATTCTAGTAAAGAGCAAACTAGACATATATACTAAGATGTCTGTATAATTCCTTACTATACTATGCTATTTAGTATTCTCTACTTACATTGTCTAAATATTCATCGATGAGTTTTAACCATTATTTGATATTCAGAGAGTTTAGTCAATATAAATTACTTTTATAGATATTTTGCGTTCTGAAACTGACAATCATATTGAATTAGTCATAATAATCACGGACCAAGTTACACTGGCTAATGACCCGGCTATATGAATGTCAAATAGGCAAAGAAACACCGACTTATTAACTCATTAATTGGATGTATGGTTTTTTTAATTCCGGTACGTAACTATTCTTTGAGCCATTTATGGGACTATCCTTTGAACAACTGTTGGGAAACGGTTTATACATGACGTAGTTTCCTTTTGAGGTCAGCCGATGGTAAATGATCATTATATTGCGATGATAGGTTATTTATATTCTCCTGTGTAAGTTGCAGGTTCTCCAGAACCGAGCCCTATGTAAAATCACCGGTGCCCTATGGTACGTCCGGAATAAGGATCTCCACAGGAACCTGGAGATGCCTTCTCTCTGGGCGTATATAAAATCACGCACACGTAGTTATTTCGAAAAAGCCGCGAATCATCCCAGCCCGTTAGTAGTATCCGCTGCGAACTATGAACCCGTACGCGACGCTGCGCAGTATAAAAGACGACCGCGACACATTTTTACCGACCCTTCTGATTCAATCACGTCAGCGAACGATCAGTACCAACTTGTCTCTTCAAACTGAGCGTGTACACGCCCACGCCCGCGTTACCACAGATCACGCCGCTATGGTCTGGGGGTAAATTTCGCTCCCGCACACTAGATTAGGCCTCCATCGGCAGCGGGTCAAGCCTAGGCCCGTTCCCACGGCATGGAGCCCTTGAGTACGTTGCTCACGCGATATAGTGACACAAAACTTTACATCACTGCTACATTACACACATCACCTATACACACGTGCACGCCTACTCGCTTACACGCTGTTTTTCTTTTTCAGAGAAATGAATGATAAAGAATTCTACCCTTATTTTTCCCTATGCTATGCTATCCTATATAGTTTAGAGGATTTTTTCCGACACGAAATACATATAGGAGTTGTTGAGGCACGCATGCTTGGTACACATGTATGTTTCAATAACTTATATACGTATATCTAGATAGCTTAGCTTAGGTTGGCTAAGATAGGTTGCGATTTTTGCACAAAACAGGCGACAGCCCAAGCCGAGGTGTGCCGTGTCAAGTTAGGGGCCCAAACACCCCAAATCGGCTGAGTGCCTTCAGCGCTCGCCTCAATATTTCGGTAAGCTGTTAGGACCTTTCCAGGTCAACAGCGTTTTCATTTCGAAAATAAAACTATCATGTCGCACCTATAAAAAAATAACTGAAATATTGATCTTGTGAGAAAAGTCGTTTAAAGTTTGTTTCGTTTGACTTACATTTGACTATAAATTATATTGTTATTTGGTCTTCGTTATTGTAGCTGAAAGATGTTTAAATAAGCATTTTCAATAAAACGTAATTAATTCGTATGCTTATAAAATATGTTATTGAATAATTATAATGCTACTTCGTCTGCATAGCTGAATGGAGATGTCATTTTTGGAGATACTATAATAAGCTATATATATTTTTAACTTCTTGTTACGATTATTATCATAAAACTTAAGTAACTCGCAGTATTAATGAAAACCTACGTGCATTTCTATAAATAAAATGTCATAAATTTCATATAATGCATTTTTCGAATAAATATAAATTAATAAAATAATAATATTATGTTACAATGTCGACCTGTTTCATTTTATTTCACTTATTAAACTATCTTCGGGGACTAAATTCATCACATGTTTATATCAAAAAGAGAACAACACTCATATATTTCTGTAGTATGGATCGTATTGAAATGGCTGTTGAATTGGATTCTTATCGCAATGTTAATTTACTTTCTGGTAGAAACTCGAAAACAAATTTTAATTTACTTTTTTTTTTAAAGGTGCGATATTTGTATGAAAGAAAAATTTATTCTAAGTTTGACAGCTTGAGTTGACGTCGACCGGTTGTAAATGTATAATATACAGTATAATATATATATATATATTATATATATATATATATATATATATATATATATATAAGATAACCCGTTTAGGCCTCCCACGGTAGCGGCTCATGCCTAGGTTCGATCCCTCGGTAGGGAGCCCTTGAGTGAGTTGCTTGCGCGATACGGTGACACAAATATACATCACCGCTACAACACTACATGATCACCCCCACACACGTGCACGCCTACACGCTTACACATGAAAGTGGAAGGGTTTACTTTTTTCCCTTATCGAACTGAAAAACTCTCAATTTTCCGATAATAAATATATGGAGGAGTTGTTGAGGCGTGTATGCTTGGTACACATATACGTTTCAACAACTCATACACATATGAATAGTTAGCTAGATTAGCTAAGATAGGTCGCGATTTTGCATGCAACAGGCAACAGCCAAGCCGAGGTGTGCCGTGCACCCTTGAGCTGGTTGCCAAAATAAAATCGGTTAAGTGCCTTAAGCGCTTGCCTTAGTAGTCCGGTGAAGCTGTTAAGACCGTGCTGGGTCAATAGCGTAGACATTTAAAAAAAAAAATTCATGCGGCTTTCACCAGTAGATAAAATGATTCACGAAGAAGGTTTAAGTACATAATTTACTAAGGTTACTTTATTATCAGGGCGCTGGGCCTGTTACTACAACTTATGTGTGTATAGCATATAGAACAATATTTTGCTAAAAAAGCAAAAAAAAAAACCTAATATGTGTATTTATATGGATACCGAGTACCGTGAAAAAAGCGAATCCGTAATAGTCTTCAAAGAAGGAGAGGTCAACGTAAATTGGTGGCCGAGTTATAGCGCTTTAATATAAGTAAAACGGTCGAGACGAATCGTTCAAGTCGGTCCTTTTGATGTGCGCCGCGGTGGCCACAAAGGATCTTCGTAATTGCTGCATCAGTTGCCGGGTACGTTTCTATTAGCTACGCGGTTCTGTATTTATACATTGACCTTATGTACATTCGTAATACCGCTTTATGGGATAATAATTCCAATTAACTGTTAAATTGTAACTAAATTAATTAATTTATATATTATACTAACGACATACCGTGACTTTGCATCATTGTAATGTACTAATGTGGCATTATCAGAATCAAAATCATAGAAACAAATTTAAAAGCAGTGATATCTATCTACTACACATATTTTTGTAAAAAAATGTTGTAGGCATCTAGAAATAATTAATAGAATACATTAATACATGTCAATCAATTTAAAAATGCCTGTTTGTTAGTATGAATCACGGCTAAAAAGCTGCGTTTTTGATAAAAGGTTTTCGTGGAAATCATAAAGCATATCTTCTAGTAACATTTAGCTTTTGTATTATTAAAATCGGTTCACTCTTTTAAAAGTTATTATAATTTTAAGGAAGATGCCATATAAGTACAAGAAAAGAGTAGGTATATAAAAACAATTCAATGTCTTACAGAAACAGCATTTATTATATAATATGCAAATAATATCCAAAATACAGTAAACAAAAAACATTTTTTGCATCATGATCTACGCTGATTATTATTTTAAATGCAAGGGTCAGTTTGTCTGTTTCATACCTTAACTACTCATGAAATTTTGCACATATATTGTGAGGATAGAAAACTATATAGGATCATTAATCAATCAATAAAATCATAAAGCATATTCTCGATTAATATTAATGAAAATCGGTTCACTCTATCAGAAGTTATTGTAATTTTAATGACGACGCGACTTAAGTACGAGAGAAAAGTAGATAAGTAAATGGACTCGGATGATCTTCTTAGTCACTGTTTTTCCACATTAGGTTCCACGTGTACAGAGTCGCGGGCATAGCTAATAGGATATAAATTTTAGGTAATTGATTTTTTAACTCCACTGAAAGAAGCAGGGAAGGAAACGTTTGAACAAAGTTTACTCGAGCATGATTCTACATTTAACTCAGTTATTAATTTGGTTTTAAAAACACAAGATTACATATTGATTAAAATTGCACCTGCTAATTCACATTACAATTATATCGGCCGTACACGTGTATGAAGTTTAGCTCATGTCACAGATTCTCAAAGTTTTACGAATTAAATTTTTGCACTACAATTTACGGTTACATTTAGTGACGATATAATAAGAGGTTTTTTTTCTGTATTAGATAATGACGGTATTGTATTTTTTATAAGCATAGTACAATCTGAAAATAGTAATGACTAGTGTGAGATGATCTATCTGTAGTTACCACCATAATGCTAGCAAGCCTCCCTATAGCTGAATATATACCGAGTGATCCCCGAACATAACACTTGAGCGAGCAAATGCGTCGAATATTTGAGGTATGATGTTTTTTTAAGACAATTACATCTACCACACATTTAGTCTGATACTGAGCTGAAAGCGAAGGTGCTCGCTGAAATTTGTTTATAAGGGTGACGTTGAACAATGTACTAGCATTATAAAGCTTTCAAATACAGTAAGCGTAGATTCGATGCAATCTGAAAGGTAATTTGATTTATAGAGTATAAGAAAATCTAGAATCACTAATAACACAACGTTTTTTTGAAGTGAAAACAACTTAAGAGCGTTCAGTGATATTTTTTTTATAAATTTATAATTTCGCGTCATGCCATTCTACGTATTGTGCTTGTGTCAGATAAACGACGCCTATACAGAAATCTGAAATTTAAAAATCGTCATTCGCACTATAATTAATAGTAACTGGGCGACCGAGCCTAGCTCGGTTCTTTAAAAAACATTTAGAAATGAAAAGAAACTGTTTGGTTAGCCTTATAAAATTAACATTTTTTGCAAAATAAAAAAATGTATCTCTTCTCTGTCACTCGGATTTGATCTGGGGTTATACGAATTTTTGAACCAACTTATTTTCATCTGAGCCATTTTTGTTTTGACAGCGCCGGCGAAATTTACCTTTCTATTGTAGTTATGTTTTTTCATTGCCTGAAAACTCAGTTAAAAAAGTATTCTATCAATAAAATCAACCTAGATCGATTTATCGTCCCCGAAACTACCTACATACTAATTTTCTCGGAAATAGATGACGCCGTTTCCGAGATCTTAAATATATATAAAAGTACAAAAATATACAAGAATTGCTCGTTTAAAGGTAGTAGATGAAAATTTAAAAAAGAACACATTTATTTCATTGCTGAGTTTTCACTTCTGTCAGCAGTCCCTATTCTGAGTAAAATTACAGCAATACTCATAAGTGTGTATGTATTATATTACATGCAGTGATAATGGAAAAGTGAGCATGGTAGTCTTCATCAGGTTTCCAACTTTTTAAGTAATTATTAAAAAAAGTGTTATTTTATTGAGTTACTTTTGAATAAAACTTTTTTACTTTTATTTGTAAGAGCGCACCGAAGATTGACAATCACTGGTGAGTGCAAGCGGCGAGACTCCGCAAAAGAACCATGTCCAGTAATTATTCGAATTATCAAAAATGCATTCGAATGCACTGGTGTCGTATCAGCTTAATCGAAAATTGCCTTTCGCAAGCTGACAATGCGACTAAATTATATGATAAAACAGTTCTTTGGAATCATGTTACAGTGTATATTATCTGACAAGGAAGAGTCGGTGAAGTTTTGAATGCAAGCACTGTTACTTCACTTCGGTTTTTTTTTGTTAATCGTAATAAATATTTGTGTCGTTACACTTCAAAGAAATTAAATCCAATTTTAGCCGTTTCTAATATTTTACATTCTTTTTCAGTATCTTCAATTTTTGTAGGGTAATTCCGGGAGAATTGGCCATAAGGGAGAGATCGCCAACGCACATATTTCAAAGAATTATCACTAGATTGCACTACTGACCATTTAGTATGCTCCGAGCCCTGAAACTCAGCACGTGTAACGCATAACACTGGAAAAATAAAAATATATTGTAAGTAAAATCGGCCATAATTGTTATGTCCTCTAGTTAATTTTGCGAAAGAGTTCGCTTGTTCCATTTGTTAAATGTTTTTCGTTTGTAATTATACGCGACTAGCCTCTATCCGCGCCTTCATTCGCGTGGAATAGCTACTCTGGGTTAACGCTAACACGCAGCGAAAGCTTTCAACACGAAGAAAAACAATTTCGAAACACTCTTCATTGGTGCTCCGCTCCTATTGGTCTTAGCGTGATGACATATAACCTTTAACCTTCCTCGATAAATGAACTGTATAACACTCAAATAATTTTTCCAATTCGGACCAGTGGTTCCTGTGATTACCCCCTACGTCACAAACTCACAAACTTTACCTCTTTATAATATTAGTATAGATTCATCTTTAGTAATAACCTCAAAATTGTTATCTCCTTATGCACATTGTTATTTTTGCGGTGGCTATCCCACCCGGAAGATGTGTTTTAATTTCAGATTTCGTCACGATGTTCTCCTTCACCGCAGCCAACAGTCCTACCAATTTAAACTAGTCATTATACGCGAATTCCGAAACGTGCCAACGTGGCACATGCCGGGATTCGAACCTGATGACATCGTATTAATATACCACTGATCTAACCACTAGGCCAAGCGTCTTTTTAAATTGCATATATTAATTTTATAATCAGAATTTTCCACTTTAGAGTAACCTATTTAATCGAATACTGTTTTGTGTTTAACGGTAACTAATTTCGAACAGAGGCTTTAAATAACTAAAAAGATATATGAAGTCAATATTATTAATTGAATATTTATGTATAATTCATAGGAGTTCTACAAATGTGGAAACAAAGGTTGGAACGAGTTTTATTCTATACACAGCTGGTATATTTGATGAGTGTGTAAATATTTCCTTCGATTGTTGTATCCATCGAGCCTATACTATATTCTAGATGCTTGTTATAAAGGACCACTGCTGTGCGATTAGCATTTTGAAGGGAATATCTATATAACTTGGTAAAGACGAAGCAGTTAAGTATGTCGATGCTTTTATTTATTAGTTTCTGTTCGTTATACTTCACGATCCTTAGGTCTACTATCTTCTATACATCTATCTATCTAATGCCTTTAAACGAGCAATTCTTGTACATTATTATATTTGTATATATTCAGGATCTCGGAAACGGTGTCATCTATTTCTGTGAAATTTAGTATATAGGTAGTTTCGGGGACAATAAATCGATGTAGCTATATTTTATTCATAGAAAACTTTTTTAACTGAGCTTCCAAGCAATGAAAAAATATAGCTAGAATATAAAGGTAAATTTCGCCGCCGCTGTAAAAACAAAAATAACTCAGGTGGAAATTGGTTGCTTCGAAAATCCATGTAACACCAATTCGAATCCGAGTGTGTATTTTTTTTATAGAAAATCATAATTTGTAATTTAAACCTACCAATTTATTTTAATTAAATAAATAATTTTATTATTATAATAATTATAAGAGAGTATCTTTTTTAATATTTTTTTATGAGAAAAAATGTTAATTTTGCGAGGCAAACCTAACAGTTTATTTTAATTTAAAAATGTTTTTAAAGAACCGAACTAGGCTCGGTCGTCCAGGAATTATAATAGAAATGTATATGAAACATGTCTGTACTTTTAAGATTTCTTAAAAAAAAACTACTCTATGTGTCTTACAATAAGTACCTAATAAAATATATTTCAATCATTTTAAAAAATGTCTGCCTGTCTATCTGTCTGAATATTAGAACGCGCATAACTGCTAAAGTACTACGTTAATGATAAAACCTTTTTAAGAGAATCATAAAGCATATCTTCGAGAATTACTTAGTTTTCGTTTTATTAAAATCGGACTACTTTATCAAAAGTTATTTTAATTTTAATGACGACGCGGCCTAAGTACGAGACAAAACTAGATAGTCGATTAGACCTAATACATTCATATGTATATTCAGGTATATCAAGTTCTACGCGCATGAAGTTGCGGGCATGGCTAGTTTACCATAAAATTTAAAAATTGATGAATTATAATTGTTTCCGACCACTGGACGATACTGGTGGTAAGCACGTCGAACCCAATAGGAACTTTTTTTTTTTATTGAAGCACGACATAGTGACTGCACTATGCCTGATGTTAAGCATAGTACAATCCAAAAACATCGGCAACAACCGAGAGACAGATTATCTATCGTCGGTCGCCGCTGTCATGCCGGCCATAATGACGAAAGTCACCCGGTACTGGATATGCACAGGCTGATCCCGAAACGCGACGCGCAAAAGCGAGTCACTATGACGGGCTTTTTCGCCATATGCATGGTGGTTGCGACCCAGTGGGGCTGTAAAACCCTACCACCCCGCTATCGCCACTGCCCCGTTCGTTGAACAGCAGGGTGCACCACGTGCAGGTGAGGTTGGCTTGTATGTCTCAAGTCTTAAGATGTTACTCGACACCCCTTACGCCCCCTAACTCTCAAATGCAGTTGTCTGAAAATTTATTAACATTAACAAGACACCAAAGAGTCGGCAACGCACGTGTGATTAGCGGTGCAAGCCTTAACACGCAACAGTGACCGCTTACCACCAGAGGAGCCGCACGATTGTTTGCATGCATCATGGTATAAAAATTAAGTCCTTTCGGAATGTACCATTTGGAATAATGACGTCACTACATCGTATATAAAAAACAATACTGAATAAATAAATATATTCAACAAGGATTATTTTTTAATCCAGCTCTGCAAGAAGCTTGTTAAAACTTGTCGGGGCAAATTAAATTACCAGGCAATCATAAAAACCTAACACGTCCTCATATTTAATGTTAGTTGTATATTACCATATAATAATACCACATTATCCAAAGGTGATGAACTGACTTTAAGATGCGAATTGATAAGTCGCAAAAAGCGCTGTAAAGTCATTGTTTATAGACTACATATAAATTAGACTTGACCATGTGTTGTTTCTTTTCATAATACCATTTAATTAACTGGCCTTCGATCCAATAATTATCTGTTATTTTTTTATACACTTGACTACGAAAGTATAGGTATATAATTTGCCATTGGAATTGTTAACCAGTACTTCGGAGTTCAATTCTGGTCGATTTCAAGTGTCAGATTTTCGAATGTAGAGATTTATTTAACTGATATGATATATTACCGGATCTAGTAATGCCTAGAACTGGCAAATCCTTCGAATAAATCCTTGAAATATTACTAGCGACATTTGTACAAAAAAAAAAAACAAATTATACCATACAGAAATGAAAACTCAGTACAATAGAATAACTGTTTTCTGTTTTCAATTTTTAAATTAATTACCTATACAAATTCATAATTTGTATGTTGAAATTATTATCATTATTCTGGTTTTACTATACAGCTCCTAAAGAAATATACACTTCAAAAACGATACTATTTAGTAATTATAAAGATTTCCTTTCACATTGATCCACCCTACAATATTTAGTAATATCTAAATCTGTCCCGGTTGACATGGCGCATGTATTCACTGTCACAGTAAACGGATGTATTTAATAATCTATTTTTTAGTGATTAAAGTAAACAAATAACTCAGTACATATATGAAACCAAACAATAACCCTTCAAATATCTCTTTACTTATTAATGACAATCACAAATGACGCAATAAAACACTTTTTTTATTGTAGCACGGCAAAATGACTGCACTATGCCTGATGGTAAGCGCAGTACAATCCAAAAACAATAGCGACCACAATCATGCCGGCCTGCAAAAAGCTGGATATGCACAGGCTGATCCTGAAACGCGACGCGCAGAAGCGAGTCACTATTACGGGCTTTTCGCCATATACATGGTGGTTGCGACCCAGTCGAGTTGTAAAACCCTACCACCCCGCTTTCACCATTGCCTTGTTCGTTATTCAGAAGGGTCAACCACGTACAGGTGAGGTTGGCTTGGGTATCTCAAGTTTTATGATGTTATTCCACACCCCTTACACTCCGATTTTCGAAGTGTTCATAAAAATCAACACTTTAAACTTTATATTTAAAAAAGTATCTCATTCCAATTACTTATAATTCTGAATACTATAGACTACACTGATTTTATTTCTTGCATTTTGTACTACAAACCGAAAAAAAACGCGTCTGTTTTCTTGCAAATTCTAAAATCTATGATTCCTTTCTTTTTGGAAACCAATCTGTATAACATCATATACAACAAACATACAAAAAATATTACTTACAAATAAAAGAAAATGTAATATATTTCTGGCATAAGTAAATAAATGTTAATTGTTAAAATTGCAATTAGTAGGTATCATGCATTTAGAAATAGTCGAAATGTTTACGTTGATCGTATGAATTGTAAGATATGTGGTCGCGGCATGCGCGCGCGCAGGAAATCGGTCCGGTTTTGCAGCCAGCCCTCGCGTCTTATCATGTAGGGTTGGAAAAAAAATTTGCATAATACGTCTTAAGTGGCACTCTAAGAAACGTTATTTAAGTTCAAGCTGATTAGGTGTAATTTCATTGAAGCTATAAGGGAAACTACAATATTAAATTTTATATAATCGTATCAATTAATATGCTTTTGTAACTACTAAATTATAGTATAGTATCTTCTACCCACGACTGTTATTGTTTACGTAGCGCACGTAGCGAAAGCTCTGAAAAGGAGAAAATAAAACCAGTTTATAACATTCTTTATTGGTGCTCCTATTCTTACCCTCCTTCCTACATAAATAAACTATCTGACACTGAAATCATTTTTCAAATCAGCCCAGCAGTTTCTGATATTAGCGCGTTCAAACAAATAAACTCTTGAGCTTTATAATATTGCTTTAAAGAAAAGAAAATGTTCTCGGTAGTATTTGAGTTTATCATGACCAGACAGACAGACGAGTCGGAAGACTTTGTTTTATATAATATCGGCGGGAGAAAGCGGAAATGTCGTAACTTTTTGAGCTAAATAACTTTTACCATATTTTTGTATAAGAAAATACCGCTTCAAATATTCTGGGTCTCGCTTTCCTACGATTAAATTTGTCATCGATACGGCTTTGGTTTTCTGCCTAGTCTTAATACTACACATAAAGAAAAGAATTTTTGAGTTTTTTGGCTCTGGTATAAAGTTGTCGTATTTTTTTCCGTCGATATGTTCTGATTATTTAAATTTCATAATTTGTAAATTGGAATTATTAACATTACTTTGTTTTTCACATCTATTGGCACTTCAAATTATAACTATATACATCTTTATACAGTTTATTAATAAATCAATCATATGATGGACAAGGCATGATCGATATCCATCGATTTTGAATAAACATCGATGTTTAACTGGAAAACATCGATGTTTTGATTTCGATAACATCGATATATCAATGTAATGGGTATAAAACATAGAAACCTCAATAGATTATTTAGGGTCATCTAGCGTTGGATGTACTGGTTAGGAACTAGATAACTATCAAGGTTAGTTACTTCGCACTAGATGATTACTGATCAACGTAATTGAAATAAGTCGTACAAATAGTTAAAGTTTTTGCATTTTCTAAAAGAAAAAGGGAAAAGGACAGGTTTAGAAATGCTTTTCTCCAAAGTTTTGTACGAAGAATGGAACACACAAAATCGAAAATTCCAAAAAAATTTCTTTATTCAATTTAGACCCTAATAAGGCGCTTATGAACGTCAAAAACTACTATCGGTTCGGAAAACAACCCAGCCTTCGAGAAGAACCGGCAAGAAACTCAATCGGGTACATTTTTTTTTTACATACATTTCCAATACTTCATACAATAGCTTATAGTAGATGCACAGAAAGGAGTCAATTCCAGACATCACTATCGTTCACATACTGATCCACTCTATAATATACTTTTGACACTAAAACCCGCTTAACGTGGCGCTTAAATTAACAGTCCGGCAAATTGGTAACATGTTTTGGGACTTTATTATGAAACCTAACCTGTTACCTAAGAAACTATTACTGGTTTTACTAAGTCTGAAACATGGGACGACCAGTTTATTATATATTATGTATTAATAGTTTCTAGTATTTACATTATGCCAGTCATTTACTAAATTCAGTTTTTCAAAGTTTTTACTGACATACATTAAATTATCAAGAATGTATTGGGAAGGTAGAGTTAAAATACCGAATTCCTGGAACTTCGTTTTTAATGATTCGCGAGGTCCCATATTATATATTGCTCGAACTGCCCGTTTTTGTAATAAAAATATGGTGTCTACCTCAGCAGTCGTACCCTACAGCAGGATACCGTAAGACATTATGCTATGGAAATAAGCGAAGTAGACTAACCTAGCAGTGGCAATATCTGGAAGCTGGTGAATTTTCCGTATTGCAAATGCAGCAGAACTTAATCTACTCGCCATTTTTTAATGTGAGGGTCACATTGTAATTTAGAATCTAATGTAATTCCCAAGAATACAGTATTGTCAACTAACCCTACTAAATTCCCTTCGATCTTGATTCTACTATCAACCTGTCTAACATTGGGTAAAGTAAATCTTATACATTTCATTTTATCTGCATTTAACAATAGATTATTTAAAAAATAATGGGAATGTTAAATTTTTTCTTGTACCTTTTAGCTTCAACAATAACAAACATTTAATAAATAGAATAGATAGTTTTATTTGCTACTAAAATATCGATGTTTTTGAACATCAATGATTTGCTATCGATGTTTATCGGACATCGATACTTTCAGGTCGATATTAACATCGATATTTTTCTAATATCGATCATCTCTATGATGGACAGCACAAGCTCTATACAAAATGTTAATATTACATTACATAGGCCGTTATACTACGCATAGCTAGTCTGACGCAAATGCAACGTCACGAGCATATCGAAGTCATCGGTGACAGATAGTGACGAGAAAGTTTTCACTTTAAAAAAATCTTTCATTTTTTTGCTAACGCTACGCCTGCTATTAAGTTACGAGCTGCAATATTCCGCAAGTTTGCAATATACTTACTAATTCGTGTGGTTTGTACGCGCCATTCGTCAAGCGGGTGCGATAAGCTACTGAGGCCTAATAACTCCTGACTCCTGACCGGACGATATAAAGGTCAGACTACACCTGTAGTCTTTTAATCGCCATATTTTTTTTTATACAACGTTATGATTGGAACCTGTTTACTTGCAGTCGTGGTGGTCGAATAAAGTATTAGTCCACTGTACTACAAATGAAGTGAAAATTTCTTTCAACAGTGGAAAAAGTATCGCGTCACGTTCGGATCGGTGACACTGCATCGGGTTTACTCGGCTCCACTCGTCATCAACCACGTTCACTGTCTTATGAAGAGTACATCCTTCCAATAATTATGTTTTTATTGCTACGTATTATAATAATAAAATAATATTGTGTATATCTTATGCAATAGTTAAAATATATCTAGATATTAGAATATTACTATTGTTTATATATCTACCTATATAAATTGATAATCCTGTATAAACTATAATATGAATTTATTTATTTATAACTTTTCACTTCTATCGTAATTGTACACACCCATTTTTTAAATGTTTATTGTATATCGTACAAACTTTCCTCATATTCAAGACGAGGACAAAAAACGAACAAAAAATTAGGAAAAAAAATAACAAAATATTTACCCCAATTAGACCGTAGATATATTACTAAAGGGAAGGTAAAAATGATTGAAAAAATATGCGAACGACGCCACGGGATACGTCTAGCCTGGTCACCAGAAACTAAAGGTTAAAAAGCAGCTGTGTCTTCGTTAGTGTTCACATGTCTTAAGCACATATTCTGAGCGGAATTAGAGCCAGATAAACTATACATTAATTATATATATTTCCTTTTTGTTTATAAAACGGAAGACTACTACAAGATCAATGAAGCCTATAAATCGCTATAAAACATAAATGAAGTCAGTCACTATTAATCACAGTGTCCCTAAGAACATAGTTCTTACGACAATTTGTCAATATATAAATCACTAGCCTCTGCCGGAGACTTCGTTCGCGTGGAATAGATAGACTAACATTAACACGCAACGGAAGTTCTGAAGGGAAAAAAAAATCCTCGATTTTGAAAAATTCTTCATTGGTGGTTCGCACTTATTGGTCTTAGCGTGATAATATATAGCCTATAACCATATATACGTTTCAACAACTCATACATATATGAATAGTTAGCTAGGTTAGCTAAGATAGGTGGCGATTTTGCATGCAACAGGCAACAGCCAAGCCGGGGTGTGCCGTGCACCCTTGAGCTGGTTGCCAAGGTAAAATCGGCTGAGTGCCTTAAGCGCTCGCCTTAGTAGTTGGGTGAAGCTGTTAAGAGCTTGCTGGGTAAATAGCGTAGTCATTTCGAAAAAAAAAAATTTAAAGAATTATTCAAATCGGACCAGTAGTTCCTGAGATTACCCCCTACAACGTCACAACATCACAAACTTGACCTCTTTATAATATTAGTATAGATAGATCAGCCTAAATATCTTCGCCCGTTTGAACCTCATTCTAGAATTATTTTCATTAATTTATACTTATACTAATATTAAAAAGAGGTCAAGTTTGTGAGTTTGTGACGTTGTAGGGGGTAATCTCAGGAACTACTGGTCCGATTTGAATAATTATTTCAATGTTATATAGCTCATTCATCGAGAAAGGTTATAGGCTATATATCATCACGCTAAGACCAATAGAAGCGGAGCACAGATGAAAAATGTTTCAAAATTGTCATGTTTTTTTTCTTTTGAGTACTGCTGCGTATTAGCGTTCGCCCAAAGTAACTATTCCACGCGAATGAAGTCGCGGTCAGAGACTAGTATCACTATAAAAAGTATAGAAAAATATCCATTTAATCCAGAAGGCCAGTTTTTAAATAAATATTAATTCTTTATTGCATCCAACTGTTTAATCTGTTATTTAGGCAGACAGTCGGTGTCAATTAATTTATAAATATTTTTAACGAATAATTACATTATTTAAGCTTAATATGTTTATGTTCAAAGCTTTAAATTGGTAATACTATCACTAGCAACACTAAAAAACAATTCGTAAGCACAAAATTTCATCAAAATCGGATGAAAATTTAATAAAAATCGAATTTTTATCAAAAGGCCGGCAACGCACTTGTGACTCTCCCGGTGTTGCTAGTGTCTATAGACGGCAGTGATCACTTACCATCGGGTGACCCGTCTATTTGTTTTCCTTCTTTAATAAAAAAAAATTGATAATTAAGTATAAGTATACAGAAAAAATAGGTTATTAAAAATTTAATGTTTATTACAACGGTAATTTAAAAGACTTTCCATAGTTTTTTATTGAATTAGATTCTAATTTGATACTTCATATTATTTCTGTGTTACTAAATTATTTTGGGGAATTGTGAGTAAATAGTACCTAATTGCTTTGACTTCCTCATTCCGGCATATAAAAGGATGATGGAGGTCACCGTTGATCTACACGCATTCCTATGTGAAAGTTATTGTAAGGCCAAACTCTGCCCGGATAAATAGTCACAGAGTCTACAGAGTGTTATTGGTTTCTCTGACAGACCGGCCGAAATATACCTATTTTGTAACAAATGTTAATGTACGTTTGTTGCGCTTACATGCTTTAAGAACTCAACTGAATATCGAAAAACATTGCATACACATTGTAAGTGGTACAGGACTGTAAGCGACGCGTAGAATAGTAATAATATATTGGCGCGCGCGTGTCACGCATTGGTCTGGCACCGCGTACCGTGCTGTGAGGACGATTTGAATAGGGTCATTTTAGAAACTTTAATTGATGTTTTTTCGTGTAATTAGTTAAGATATTGATGTAATTTGATCGTAATAATTGTTTTTATATAAAAAGGCACGTATAGGTATAAAAATTATGATAAAATGTTAATATTTGTAGAAGTAAACATTCATGAATCGTGATTCGCAACATCTCGAAAATTGTTAAAATTGAACTTATTTTTGTGTAAATCATGCTTAGGATAGTATATTATTCGATAATATTACAAATTTATATAATTAAATTGCTCAGGAAAGCCAAAAAAGGCCTTTGAAGAAATTGGAAAAATCAAGAATTGTTGTAAAATTGCATGTTTTTGTTGTATAACTTTTTAGTTGTTCTAGGTATAATCTAGGCAATTGTTGCATTATATAGAGCTTTTCGAGACGAATCTAACCATGTATCACACATATAGGTGTAAATTATAGTTATAAAGATATTTTAGAAAATGTACAAAATTCATAGTGAAAATGAGAATCAAAATGTTAAAAAATTGATAGAGCCGCAGGGGCTCTCATTAAGGTATAGCCGCCGAGTACTTAAGCTCGACGGCGGCCGGTACAAATCGTGGCAGGTTCATAGCAATCAGACCATCTTGTACGAACGGGGAATCAATCGTTACATCAGGAGTCTTCGAGTATCTTCGGGTTCATCAAGTTCATCGTGGTTCATCGTGGTTCATCATACATCGAGTATCACCGTACATCGCGTCTTCGCTCGTCGAGTCGTCACGTCGCTTCGAGTCTACGCTGCGTATCGAGGTGCTGCCCCTCCTCAAGGCAGAATAATAACGAGGTGCTGCCCCTCTTCAGGCAGATTGGGGTCACGGGTCTGATTGCGTTCGTCCTGCATAGTGTCTGCGACCTGTGCCCGTGTACAGAGAGCGCTGTAACGCGAGTATTAATTAAGTATAGTGCTGTAAGGACAATTGTAAGTACAGTTTGTGAGTATTTAATAAATCCCCCTGTTTTGTGCGAAACGTGCAGTTTGGCATTGCCCGCCAGCGTCCCGGATCCTTTCCCTCTACCCCTCACCTCACCCCCTCTCCTTGTTTCCTACCCCTCCTCCCCTGACGCTTCCGACTGGGCCCGGTTGGGGTGCCAGGGGCTTCATCCCTCACAGTATACGGACGTTGGTCTGTTTCTGGTCCTTTGAGCCGGATCATCCTTAGTCCTCCTCCGTTATAAGGACAAAACATAAGGATACATAATTATTACGTACACACATAATAATAAACATAATTAACACGTACGAAATCAAGGGCAAAAGTAGTCGTATAATAGAATAAAAAATATATAAGTAGGAATTACGTATAAACCAACGTACTAAACACAACGCCTCTTTCAAATTTAACGGTTCTGATTTGTATACAATTTTTCGTATCTGTGACACATACTTTTAACAATTTAATTTTTCAAAAAATGCTTGGCTGGACATTAATATTCAAGCATATTAAAATATCTTAGTCTAACATCTACACGCGACTTCGTTTGCGTGTCATATTGTAGATACACTAACACTACCACGCAGCAGTTCTGAAAAGGAAAAGACAGCCCGATTTTGAAACATATTTCATCTGTGCTCCACTCCTATTAATCTTAGCGTGATGATATATAGCCTATAACCATTCTCGATGAATGAGCTATATAACACTGAAAGAATTATTCAAATCGGACCAGTAGTTCCTGAGATTACCCCCTACAACATCACAACATCACAACGTCACAAACTCACAAACTTTACCTCTTTATAATATTAGTATAGTACGTGTTGACTGATCTCTTATAATTTATCTATACTAATATTATTACGCTTAAGGTTTGTTTCTTTGTTTGGTTGAACGCGCTAATATCACGAACTACTGGACGCAATTGAAAAATTCTTTCATTGTTACATAGCTCATATTTTAGGTAGGCTATAAGGCAATATATTATCACTTTATTTTTATTAATAGGAGCGGACAACCAATGAAGAATGTTTTGAAATCGGGGTTAACTTACGAATTATTTAAAAATATTTTCTTTATACGTACCTGGATCGAAATCGCGGGTATAAGCTAGTTTTGTTATATTACTAAACAAAATTATTTAGAGGACAGTTATTGTCTCATAATAAAATTGAATAATTTATCCAAGGAATTCCAACACATAATTAACAATAACTTAAGGAAGGCTCATTCGATAAGTCGTCTCCGATCGCAATTGCTAATTTTTAATTTAGAATTCGTACCACGGACTGATCACCTGCCTTTCAGCTCGTCACTGCCGCGATGCAATTACACGCAATCAATATTGTAATCTTTATTAATTTAACTTTATATATCGACTTTAAAATTCATGTGAACATAAATTTAAAATTTAGTAATTGGTAATCACTAATTGTTTTATTGGGAATTAATTTCTTAGATACTTAAAGCTATGTAGCTTTATTTATTTATTACTAACAGACCCGAGCACGCGTTGATGTGGCTCAGTTATTACTGGATGAATTAAAATTATGATAAAGTATTTCATATTATGGAATAATGAGTAGACTGTTTTAAATATACACCTAGAATCACGCTGTATTTTTATAGAGTGGAGAAATTACAGTGCAGTATGTTGGTTAGAAAATTTGACAATCAGGAACGATTATATACAGGTCGCAGCACAAATCATTGAGCGCAGAGGGCATGTTTGTTGTTTCTAGACATTACAGAGAAAATACAAAATGTGAATGCCTATGTTACTGAGATACCATACCGCAGATTAATTAGTCAAGCTTTCTATAAAAACCATTTAAGTACCTAAATGTAAATAATATAGCAAAAAATATAAAAATTGGGCTAGAAATAGTAGCCTTAACAAGCGATAGAATTCCACTTGTAGAAATGTATGTCATATGATATTTTTATTTTATAATACCAGCTTAAAGTGACCGAGGCAGCTGAAATTATATATAGGGCTATCTAAATAGGCTTTGCACGAATTATTCAAGTAAAGTTTTCAAATAATTAGTTAGTTTCTAGTAAATTTGTCTTTTGATCCGTATCACAAAGCAGCATTTTATTGTTTGTCCCACGCTAATGCTAAGCGATTCTGACGCGATTATCTTTTCATGGAGATTTTCTGATGTTCATTTGTTGACTACTGTCAAGTTGTTTTTTAGTACTTAAGAGAGTGTAATAACAATTGTATCCGACTGATCGCAACCCTATACACCAGGCAAAGCACCCGCTTAGTCGTGTCGCGTTTCGCATCTTACTTGCTTATTATAGAAGTGAGTTTCTTTGTTTGCATAGTCTTCACGCTTTAAATACTGAACTGATCATCATGTTATTTCGCGTACAAATTCTCAAGAGTACAAAAAAGGCATTGAGTAGCTTTTGTGCAAAAAAATGTAATATTCCCGACTAATAGATCAAATCCACATTAATGCAAAAAATACCACGGGGAAAGGCTATTTGTATAACAGTATTTGTATAACAGTCGTATATGGTGATAAATCCGTTATAGTGAACTGTTTAGTTTGTCCTCTTTCGGAATCATCTATTGCTTAGTTATCTCTCGAGTTATTAATAAGCCAGCATGATTACTTATACTATATCAAGTATATCATCTATTGGTAACAGCTCTTTTTGGATTGCGTTATACTTACCATCAGGTACAGTACCGTTAATGGATATTTGAATTTATGAATGTACTACAATAGATAATAACACAAAGCATTTCAATCATTTTTAGAAATGCTTGTCTGTCTACCTGTCTCTCTGTTTGAACACGCATCACGCCTACAGTACTTTTTTATGTCATAGAAGGCAAAAGAACTGGTGCGTCACCTGATGTTAAGTGTTCAACAACGTTTATAGACACTTGCAATACTAGAGGAGTCTCAAGTGCGTTGCCATCCGGTGTTGGTGAGGAAGAGGGGAGCGGCAGGAGGAGGGAGGGGAGGGAGAGGGCAAGGTGGGCCTCCGGCGCTCTCGCTAACCGAACGAAACGCAACAATGGAAGCACTGTTACTTCACGTCGGTTTTCTGTGAGAGGGTGTTAATACCCCGAGCGAGTCATTCAAACTGAAACCAGTAATAGCATCAGCGTGGCTATACCACACACAAAATTTAATTTACTATTTTGAAACAGATAGCTATCGCATTGGTGATCGCGTGGGACAAACAGGCTTACGATTTATGAGGCTAACAGTGCGAACCGGTGAGCATTACCAACAAATTATGGCCGTCTGCGATGAATAAAAACGAAACGTCATAATCATGTCATGTATTCATGAGACTGACCTTTTTATGACCTTTGCGGGAATTTACTTTACGGGGTGGAATAACATTATATTCTCTTAGTTCATTTAAAATTGTAATTAAGGATTGTATCTCACGTATGTATATTCCCATTGCGGTATTCACCCCAACATGATTATTCTACTATTTCATTCAATTCAAATATACAACAATAATTCTTTTTTTTATTATCGCATGATAAAGCTACACCTCTTTACCTGATCATCATCATATCAATAAGTAAGAGATCTGTTGCATGGCCATAGGCCTCTTCTCGGGGGAAGTTGTAGACATAATCACTACGCGAAGCAGACACTCTATCACTGAGTTACACCCCCTAATGTACACTTATAGTCCGGTGAAGCTGTTAAGACCTTGCTGGGTCAATAGCGTAGTCAGTTTGAAAAAAAAATCACTACGCCAGTGCATGATGTATTAACGATATCAAACTTCGATAAATACACAGTTCTATATTTTCCCACATACAGTGGTATAACATTATATAACATTTCTCAGATTTTCTGGTTTCTTCATGATCTTTTTCTTCAATGTCAGCCGAAAGTGTTACCAATTTAAATTAGTAAATGTACACGAATTGCGGAAAATTTGTTGGTACAAGCGTGGTGCGAGATTAGAACTGTATTCCATGTACGGACGGGCTTGTCCATACTAATATTATAAAGTTTGTGAGTTTGTGACGTTGTAGGGGGTAATCTCAGGAACTGTTGATTCGATTTGAATAATTCTTTCAATATTATATAGCTGATTTATCGAGGAAGGTTATAGGCTATATATTTTCAAGCTAAGACTAATAGGAGTGGAGCACCAATGAAACATGTTTCCAAATCGGGATTTTTTTCCTCTTGAGAGCTCCCGCTGCGTGTTAACGGTAGCCCAAAGTAATTATTACTACGCGGACGAAGTTGCGAGCAGGGACTAGTGCCTTATATAACTGAAAGCGCATTCATGATTGTTATTTTTAGCTTTTATCACACTCTTTCCCGCACGAAAATGTTGTCACGCGTGAAAGTGCGAGTGGTGTAGCTAATTGAGTACAATAAAATCGACACCAAAATACATACATAACAAAGAGACAACATCAACACTTAACAGTAACGCTCCCGAAATATTTAACTTTTTTTATCAAATTACAATAAATGAAAAGTAGTCATTTGTGCGTAAAAAATAATTATTTCTTTCTAAAATTATAAATACGATTGTGAATTTATTTTTACACTTTCATACATTAACCGACATAACTCAACCAATAATCATGAGCTTTTGCATGTAATACAATTGCCACGGGTATTGAAAAAGAAGGATAACTTTAATCCAGAGAAATTACGAGAGATAGATCAAGTATATATTAACGGGAGCGAAACCACTAGTAGAAACTACCAATGAATAGTATAAAAAGAAACAAAAACACCACTTAAAGATGCGAAAACTTTAATCTGAAATTAATCCATAGGGAAATAATTGCCATCAGACCTCGAAGGTGCGCGGACACATCGTATGGAAGTGTCAAATTGACAAGTGAACGACGCATGCGCAGATGCGTGCGCCAATAACAACCAGTTCGGAATTTAAAATTCGACGTTGTTGAACGAGAACATTTAAATACTAAAGGTATTCGAATTTATGGCCTTTTTGCTAAGAACTTTTTTGTTCTTTTATTTTGAATTTGTATTTTTTTTTAGGACGTAACTGCAATCTCCCGTGATATTAAATGGCGATATTGTTTAATTTGATTCCAATGTCTAATGGTATGGTCTATTTTTTATACTAGTTCGGCAAAATGACGGGACAATACTTGATGAAAAGTACGATACAACCCAAAAACAACAGTGACTGTCGGTGTTAAATATTAACGACAGTCGTCGCCACCATGCCGACCTGCAAAAGTGCCTCATTTGAAGGAC